>JARJDW010013720.1:0-69153 GCA_030264715.1 Adinopsis sp. GC000173
AACTCCGTGTATAATTGATTGTGCATCAGACACAGAGCTTGGTTTCTGTCTGGCAAATACGGTGGTGTTAGTTTGGCCGCACAAGGACTGATGTTATACAAGAAAAGTTTTTTGTTTACTGTTCTGTGTGGAACGCTGTCAATGCACCTCTCACAATGTACTCATTCTTAGTGACTTTATCACCAAAACTCCTGTGCATATCGATCCAATATTATCAAATTCGTTTTATTTAGTACCGTACTACTTATGACTATCATAGAATCTTCAAAGACCACTGTGAAAAAACTGTTTTGGAACGATAGAAGAGATGAAGCATAATCGCCGCATAAAGTTTTAGCTCCGTATAACATTCGACGTAAAATAACCACTAATAAATGTTTTGACTTAAAATTTGTTACAGACGTTTATTACAATGCTTACAAAATAAGAAAGAATTTTTAATGATGGGCGATTTGCCTATGCTATTGAAATTAAAAATTGGTCTTACTTTTTGGACACAGTAGTACTATAAAAAATTATAGAATTGCACATAGATTACACATGTCTGTTCGGTACACTTAAAATGACTAAAATGTAAATTATAGAGCATAATTTCTGATTGTTGCACGTTTTAGCTGATTAACATTAAAATGTAAATGACTAAAAATAGATTTGCAACCGCTGACAATTACTAGACAGTTAACTTTCATTTGACTCACGATGAAAAAATCTCAATATATTGTTTTAATTGAAATGACATTTAAAATTGTATAATAATTAATAAGCATATCTCAATTGCGTAGAATTGATTAGTAATGAAATACTTGAAAGACAATAATTACACGAATTTGTGTAGCAATTAGTTGGAAAAAATAATAATGCTACTTAAAATTTTATCAAAAACGTAAACAATGAACGTTAATGAGCCAAATACAATCAACTGATTGTATAACTTGACGGATTTAAATAGTTTATTTCTTTATTGACTAATTAAACTTGCAGAAAAATAATAATAATTCTAATTTTATATGCAAATTATCTAATTATCCCAACAAGTATTAATTTAGCTAATTACTACTGGATATAAAAAATAGTTGCTTTGAGCAATTTTACTAGATATTTTACGGTTGTCACTTAATTACATATTGTTTGTTTGTTGGTTCCTGTTTTTAAGTATTATAGAACAAAAAAGGGAATGATTTAAAGAAGTTCAATTAATTATAAAGTTTGCGTTTTTAATTTGGGTCATCTATCATCGTACCGAACATCTTTTTACACTAATTAATAATTATTTTCATCGCCATGGAGCAAGATATAAAAATTTAATTTAAGACATATTTGGAGAATGCGTGTCGAATGATAATTCGTTAATGTTCTTAAACAGGTTTCATCGCTAATTGAGCCTACTTATTAGGAAGGTTTCATGGCCAATTGTTGTCTGCTAGTATTCACGTTTTGAAGCATAAAATTTGAACGAAAGACAATGCTCCGTACGTTTTTTATTGTAACGCTTTTTGCGTCGAACGTTTACGGTAAGTTTTATAAATAAACATTACCAAATAATTCATTCATTTGCTTTTGGTGTGCAGGTTTCAATCTTTTCGGCGATCTATTTGGAAGCATCGGTACAGCGAAAGATACAGTGAGGGATACGATTTCAGGTGGATTTAATTTTGGTGCGGGTATTATCAATAACGTTTTGAAGCCAATTTTCGGTGGACGGGAACAGCAAGTTCCAGTAACGACCGAAATTCCACTTACTACACCAACTACAAGTGAACCAACTACAACTACACCAGATGGACCGCAAGTTAAATATGTTGATGGATTTCCAGCAATATTGCTAGATGAGGAGGAAATAAGAAAATAATTGCATTTTAACGCATTTAATTAAAATTATCGTACAAACATGACTGCGATAGTTCAAGACATTTTCATCGTCAAATTGATGTATTATTAAATAATATATTCATATTTATGCGCTAAAATAGTAAGTTTATTTAATATCCTATCATCATTTTTTAGATAAGTTATTTGCATTCCTCTGAATTTTCAACTCGAGTAAAATGCACTCAATTAAATAATTAATTTCTTCAGGAGTAGTAAATATTTTCAAGTGGAATTACTCCAACTTAAAGCTGTATTCAAATAAAGAAGCTTTGCTAGGAATATTAATGATAAACAAAATCAATACAGAATAATATCTTCTAACTTAGATAAATATTGTTCATTAAAATGACGTACGTATAACTACAATTTAAAATTTTTTTGACAAGTCTCTTTTTTGCAAAATGTTATCACAATAATTCTGTTTGTTGTTATTAATTATTCATAATTTTATGTTATTTATTTTATTTACTTTCACTTTCACAAAATACCAATGAAAAATTTTATTTTTCCGCAGATTATTAATTGATATTCAGTTTTCAAACAACATATTTAGGAAAATAATTACACAGCTTATCAGGGCTTAATTTACCTTAAGGTAGGCAAGGTCTACCTACTCGGGGCCCGCAATTAATTGGGGCCCAAAAAACGATCTAAAATTTCCATCATAGTAAAGCTGCGTTAGGCAAACGACAGTATGGTCAATATGTTATTATAATTCTGATTAAAAAGTTATCTATAAAGTTAATATTCTTTCTTAAACTTTGAAGTTACTTGTAATTCTATCAGGCTGCTTATAAACATGTCAGAAAACTTAAAACGTGCAGAAATGGTGACAAAAAGTCTTTATTCGCAACATATCACAGTGTAAATTTAATGCAATTTTGATTCAAACATGTAAAAGTGTTATTGTTGTTGGACTGGAAAATTTGTAAAGAGGTCCGTAAATCGTATTTTGCCCAGAGCCCGTACACGTTAAATTAGGCCCTACATATTACTATTTAAAGAATGTTTATGTTGTGTTATTGTAATTAGAAAATTTTGATAAATTTAAAATGTCATAGATATTTACGTAATTTCTCCAATTCGAATTCCAGATGCAAATTATGGATGACATATAACAAAATAATTGTTAGTATTTAAAAATATTTATCCATTATTACTCGTTTGCAAGAATGAATCGTTTGTAAAAACTACAATCTATGACAGTTTTAAAATACCGATACAGCTTTTATACTCAACTTGTTTTAGAATTCATCACCCTACAACATATAGCAATTTGTATAACAATTTTTAAGATAGGATCGCATAAAAATGACCTGGGCCGTGGGCTGCTCATCCCTGATTTAGGTAATAAGGTCGAAGTATGACTCTTTGTCAGATTTTGTGCATTGTTCTCCTGCTTCCTGTTTTAAAAAGTGGGACGCGTTCTGGAGTTAATGCATATTGTGTATAGCGCAAATAAACTTGTAGATTAGAAACGAGTTGTCGTAATATATCCCATTTCTGTGATTGTTTTCATCACGAAGTTCTTTCTATCATTATACTCATCACATATTTAAACAAATTATTTTTGGGACATTTTGAACATTTTATTCTGTTTTTGAGTTGAAAGGAAGTCCTGAGATCTTTATCTTCAGCCGACTAATATCTAATACTATATATTATACACATTACTGTATTGTTAAAATTACTATATTGTCGTCATATGCAGATTTCAACATTTCTTCGGCGCCAACACAAAAAAGCGCCAAAGAAATAACTATAAAGTTAAGATCAAAATTAATTACGCGAGATATATACGGCGAACATTATTCAATATTTATTCTCTAGCAACAAAATGACCACTCCTTCAAATTCGGCATTGATTATTCTAAAGACTTACAACTAGCGACCTTATTACTTCAAATTGATAAAGTATTATATTTTCCAATTTTCTATAAATGGCTTCAAATTTCTTGAATAGTTACCCTCCACCCTTTGTGTGCAATTTACGTTTACGCATGGCACTAATAAAGCTATTTATTATAATAAGTGGAGACGAGTTAATTTTATGGGTAAGTATATTATAGTTTACTATAACATTATTTATGTTTAATACATTTAAGTAATTGATATTTATTAGTATTGAAAAATACATATTATGTTTCAAAATTTCAAACATTTAATGGCTCTATCTAACATTAATGATAAATGCACCTAAATGAAAAAAAAGTTTGAGAGGAATTTAAACATTACAATTCAATTGAATGAGAATTCTATTGTATTGTTATAATTTCAACGAATTAAAAAATTAATCCATTTTTAAGTTGAAATTCATGCGATGATAAAATTGAAGTATATGCTTGCATTGAGTATTGTACTCGTCGAAATAATTGTTCGTTTCTTATTGTTAAGACATCTTCAATATCTAATTTCTTAAAAAATTGTAAAAAGTGTTCAATAATTTTATCCGAAAATGGGTTACGTTGTGAGCTTTCGATAAAATTATTAAAAAACTAGGTAATGTAATATTATTTTATTTGATTAAATTACTTTATACTGATATTATAATAATATAATAGTAAGATAACTATCTGAATGAGACGATTGTCTCGTGCTTTATATTATTTAATTGACACTTCGCAAAATATAAAATTTGCCTATTACGATAACAAATAGTTTTGCAATTTAAATTTTTGTTAGAGTGACTATAAGTTGGAAAACATGGCAGTATTGGTCCAATCTAGGAGACGATTCAAAATCGCCAATACTCTCCTAGTCCCCAATTTACAAATAGGTAACACTATTAATTAATATAGTTTCTATAATTAATAAAATTGATAAAATATATGATTGCATTGAGTATTGTATTTGTTGAAATAATTGATCGTTTGTTAAGGCGTCTTCAATATCTAATTTCTTAAAAAATTGCAAAAAGTGTTCAATAATTTTATCCGAAAATGGAAAACATTGTGAGCCTTTGATAAAATTTAATCAAATAATACATTGATAAAATTCGTACCGTTTTCAACTTTATTACGTTTCCTCAGCAAAAATGAATTATGATATGTAACCACTTGTAGATGTAGATAATCCAGCAATTACCAAAATTGTTTTTCGTTTTATGAATTAGAATTTCTGCTTTACATTGGCTGTATGAAATTACATCTAATGTAAAGATAAATACAATTTTATATTAGATCAAGCAACAGGTGCCGAATCTTACATTCTATATATTATTTGGTAAAAAGTTTTCGTTTTTAACTTTCGAAACGTTTAACTTGTTAAATATGCAAGTATGTAATACAAGGAAAATTTTATAATAAACTTGTTGCATCATTCTTGTCAAATGCAGATGTAACGTTCAGTATTATCATATTATTAAAAACTCCCTCATGGCATCTCTCAAAGTGGTTACAAAATGTTCCATGTTTTATAAATTATATTAATTAAATTTGTGTTCGGTTGCTTTGAAATAATTTAACGCTGTTAATGTTAAAATATTATTAATATTCGCCATCTCTCGTTCTTGATAACATCACAAGTGAATTGAAATTTGGAATTCTTTTACTTCAAGTATTATTAATTAAGGAAATAATTTAGCATCTTCTAGAATATATGACGGTTTGACTTGGTGGTGCTATTTCTAATTGAAATTTCTTTCATTCAATTAACAGTTGAATGTTTGTTTGTACTGGAAGTTATTTACGAGTATGTTAAAGAGACATAGCACGTGTGCGTAACAGAAAATTTAAGAGAAGAGTTGATGATAACGATTGTGGAAACCCATAGACATAAAACACAGTGGAAAAGTTTTCTAGGAGTTGGTTTTCAGCAACAAAAACCTCTATAAACTTTAACTATAAATGAAAGAGAATTCGGTTGAGGAAACATGGTTTCATCTTTCATCAGGGGCAGTGCACAAACTCAATCAAACGGTATTACTAAAGCCGTTTTCTCACTAAGAAACAAATTTCAATGATTGGATATCCCTAACGTGCATCTAAATTGCGATTTAGCTAAACTGGGTCGTCGATTACGCTATGACGACATTTTCTACCACCACGAATGCAATAAAATATTAGAAATTTTGATTTTGCTTAATTTATATACTACGTCACGTGCTTGATCAAGTTTTTTTTCCGGGTTTAGGTAAGTTATAAATTGCCCGGCTTGCCGATTTTATCGCAACAATATTTATTGTTCGATTTTGCAGTGAATACTTTATATCGCCGTTCACTATCTGCTATGGATGGATTTTTGGGAAAAAATAGTGGCTGTGCATATACTTAAAGCGCTTGTAAAATTACATCACAAACAAGCGATAAATTTCTACCTATTCTCAAAAACATATTATATTGTATATACTGTACGTAACGAATAACGAATACGGAAATAAAATTAACAAAATGAACAAAAACAAATTTATTCTTCGTAAACAATAATTCAATATATTTTCATAATGTTGTTATTAATACACGTACATGCATAACATTAACATAACGTTGCTTAATTACCGGTATGTAAAATTACACCCTGCAAATTATTAGAAAACATAAAGTAAGATGAACAGTTTAAAAAAGCAATGTTGTAAATAACCTTGAAACTAACCTTTATTATTTATATAGTATATTGTTTTATCAGTAAATATCTTAAACTCTTAAGGATGATATATTAAATACTTTATAAATAAGTTTTATTTTATTTAGAATAAGGTTAAAGTTGCTTTATTTAGACCACATATACTCAACCTTTTTTTATGTAGTGCCTACTTATATCCTAGTTAATAACTTTTCTTATTTCTCAACATAGGATAAATCTATTATAAACGTGAAATCAAAAAATATACAAGTTCCAAACTACATAATACTGTTATGAATTTAATTGTTAAATTAAGTTAAGGAAAGCAGTTTAGCTCAAACTTAGTTTTTAATAAAAAAACTAGTGAAGGAAAAATTATACTGATCTACAGATTGAGCGATGCTTGTTTTACCAAAATAATTGTTACATTTCAATATAATTTTCAGATTATTGGCATTATTCAATTTAATCATTTTCTTGGCACTGTTTAACATGTTTTATGAAGCGTTGTATGGTCCTAACTTTGCTTAAACTCGTTTGCATTAGTTTTTGTGGAAATTAAATTTTGATAAATATATATTATAGTTATTTTTGATTTTAGATTGAAATTTTTGCCCAATTCTTATTAAGGCATAACATATGTACATATGCTGCTTATTCTTTTCTTAAGCAATTTCTAAAATATCATAAAAATATTTTTCATCTGTCCAATTTGGACAACTGTATAATAGTGCAATTGATACCGCGTATAAATGTATTCTAAAAAACTATGTAACGTAATATTCTTTATCTGTATAAAATTACTTTATACAGATATTATATCGTAATAATATAATAGCAAGATGAATAACTGAATGAGACGCTTGTCTAGTGCTTTATATTATTTAATTGACACTTCGCTAAATATAAAATATGCCAATTACGATAGCAAATTGTTCTGCAATTTAAACTGTTGTTAGAGTGACTATAAGTTGAGAAACGTGGCAGCAATCTAGGAAATGATTCAAAACCGCCGATTCTCTTGTATCCCTAATTTACAAATAAGTAATACTATTAATTCGTATAGTTTCTATAATTGATGAAATTGATAGAATATTTGCTGCGACGATAGCGAAGTACCTCGTATTTACTTTAACCAAAAACGAAATATATATTTTTTGTTCACTGTTTGAAATTAAATGCATTTATAAAAAATGTAATAACTAACAGAGACGATTGTCTCGTGCTTTATATTATTTAATTGACACTTCACTAAATATAAAATTTGTCAATTACGATAATAAATTGTTCTGCAATTGAAATTGTTGTTAGAGTGACTATAAGTTGGGAAACGTGGCAGTATTGGCTCAATCTAGGAAACGATTCAAAACCGCGAATTCTCTCCTATCCCTAATTTACAGTAATACTATTAATTATGATAGTTTTTACAATTGATGAAATTGATAACATATTTGCTGCGACGATAAGAAAATTCCTCGTATTTACTTTAACCAAAAACGAAATAAATATTTTTTTATTCACTGTTTGAAATGAAAATTAAATGCAAATTAAAATGTAATAAGTACTATTACTTACATTGTGATTCCGAATTAATTAATAAAAAGAGTGAATATAGTTTTTTGCAAGTGAAAGCAAAAACTGGTGCCTTTTCTTTTCAAGCCTATTAAGCAGATTATATATGATATACCTATTAAACTAGCAGATATAGCTTATCTAAATCGTTATTCTTCCCTTTCTTTTCTTTACACAAAGAAACGTTTCGGGGGAATCGCACAATTTTCATATTGACAAAAAATGGGGAGAAAACTTGGAAAATAAAAATTTTATCTGATGGAATCAATTTCACACACGACTAAATAAAGGTTGGAAAACACAATACTGTACTACCCTCAAGGAATACAATGATTATTGTACATTTGATTGATTAAAAAATGAAACAACAAATTGAAACGTTACAGTAAATACAATTATTTCAATCGTTTATTGTATTGATAGCTGAAATTTTATTATTTTTATTTACAAATATTTAACAATAACTGTACAAACGTATCTATAAATTAAATAAAACAATAGCAAATGCTATTAATAGATAATTTAATTTAAAATACTACATATTAAATATTATTATTTATTAGTAGAGTTCACTGTTAACTTTTAAACTTCATCATATCGGTTAACCAAAGTAAACTAAATTGTGGCTTTAAAGTGATTATAAATCATTCACTTGAATATCAAACGCAATTAGCATTTTTGTATTTATTTTTTAAATAAACATCCACTATTGATGTGTAACAAATATTTTAAAATAAATTACATGCTGTTAACAATAAATGTGAATAAATAACTGTTTCATGGCGATAAAGTGCGGTTTGAATAAATATTTTTTATGAGTAACGAATTTTTGCATCCGCGTTTATCTAAAACTAATATTTAAGTTTCCTGTTTTTTTCTTTTTCATAGTAATCCGTCGTTGAATTTGCAATTTTAATGGTTGTAATGCCATAAGCTTATAATATTAAATATACGTACATACAACAAAATCTAAGATCATGAAAATACGTACAATGTGAAAACAGTGGAAGATGGGATTTACGTATAATTACTTTCTTTTATCAATATTTTCATGCTTAATTGGCATTCGGTGTAGAAAGCAATTTAATTTATTTATGCTTCTCCATAGTTCCACCGAAAACACGTCGCGTTGTATTATTTTCTAATATCTGATCTAGACGCGCAAGCTTAATTCTTAATTACATCTCTCTCTTTGTAATTAGAAAGAGTTTTTCTGAAATGTCCATTAAAAGTCGCTGCAAACATTCAAGTGATTTTCATTAAATAGAAATGAGTTTATTGTCGCCGACAACAAACAATCGTATTTGATTATTGGAAATATTTATGAGAAAGGAATCAATTAATTCCATCATGCCTTACATTATCTAAAAAGTGTTACTCGGGGAGAGTTGCATTCATTGGACCATTTGAACTTTTTTCTATTGTATTGGATGTAAAGGATTCAACCCAGGAACATAAGTTCTTTAACTTTCAAATAGCGCAATTTAGATTTCTTTAAGGAATACATATAGATAAATTTGTTGAAAATACCTTTTCAAATTTACCGACAGTTTGAGAAACAGATTTTTCAATTTGTACCATGATCAATTGTGGATTTTTTAATATATTTTTTAAATTAATGTTCATTATTGTATTAAAACTACAATTATTCCTTATAAGAGTAGTGTCGGGAATAGAATATTTATTTAAATATATCTTTAGTAATTCAAAATATTAATCTTCAAACAAGAAACAATCGTGTTTGATTATTGGAAATATTCATGAGATAGAAGTCAATTAATTCCATCATGCCTTACATTATCTAAAAAGTGTTACTAGAAGAGAGTTGCATTCATTGGACCACTCAAATATTTTTCAATTGTATTTGCGAATAGACGCCTATTCAACAGAAAGGATTCAACGCAGGAAAATAAGTTCTTTGATTTTCAAATAGGGCAATTTAGGTTTCTTTAAGAAAAATAGATAAATTTATTAAAAATACCATTTCAAATTTACTGACAATTTGAGAAACAGATTATATTCCTTATGAGAGAAGTGTCAGAAATAGGATATTTATTTAATTTAAACTATTTATTAGTATTTATTAGTAATCCAAAATATAAATCTTCAACGATATATTTATTTGGTATAAAAATGTCGCATTTTCTATGGGAACAAATTTGTTTTAAAAAATATAAAAATATTCGTTTAATATATTTGATTATTGTGGGATTAACATTGTGTCGCATAAACTAAAACTAATGAATTCACAAAATATATTTTTTTATTAATGTTAAATAACGCATCAACTAAAACTAATGCGTAAAAATTCACAAAATAATTTTTTTTTAATTAAACTTTTGTTTAATTTATTTATGATACGTTAATTCAATATTATATGTTACAAAAAGTGTTATCAGCCAAATCGTTTATAATATATTCCATAATTTAGGAAAAATGTAGTGGTCCAATTTAAGAAACGGTCCATATAGGGATACTTTCCCCTATATATTTATTTACTACTAAAGCGTTTTGTCACTCCTCGTAGTAAAAAATAACAATGCTCTAGAAATGAAAACATTTTGTAACATAACAATTACATTAGCAGAAATTATAATTACAAGGTAGGTTAACGCTTTTATCATTTTTTGTGCGTCTTTTATGCATATTCAGACGGTAAAATCCCTCTGTCTGGAGTAGACAAGCTAGCTTATTCCCTGAAATGGAAATTGCAGACTACCAAATTATTTCTAGCTATACAGACGAAAGAAATTGTCTCTACATGTGACTTTCGAGCACAAAAACTGGCAACCTTTGTGTGTATTTTTTTATTATTTATGCTACGCCGGAGCGCTTTTTTCCATCTCAATCCTTAATTGTCTAAAATGTTTCTTGCCTCATTTTTTATCATTTACAATATTGAAAAAGAGTTCTTAAAGAATTAAAATTTTCCTACGACAGAATCAATTTCACAGTCCAACAAATAAAGGTTAGAACACGGCCGAACGTTCCACGAGAGAATAATTGATGTGGAACGCAAATGTAAATTCGGAAAAATAACTCTAACAACACTATTTGTAAAGATGGAAATCAATTACCTATAAGCGAGATGCATTTATAAAATAATTAAAATATTTGTATCAATTTCGACACTTTATAAACATCTAACATTACCGATTATACCCGTTCGGTGTTGGGTTATGAAAAAATTTAAATGATAAGCTGTAGATATTTATTCTAAACCTCTTCCAATTATCGAATGACATGGAAATAAACCAAACATCACCTCATTGTATCAAATATACAACTAGATCACATGTCGATAATTAAAACGGATTTGTATTTCAATCAACATCTTATTTGATAAAAACACATTCCTTTCTTCGAAAAAAATACAACAAATACTGTAAATTAATAATAAATTTTCATTAAAATAATAAATTTTGTTTTTTTGCCTTAAACAGCATTAAAAAATAATCAAAATCTTCCATGTAAATTATTATTTTGTGGCCTATTTTCGAATGTGTTTGATTGGAAATTATCAAAGTTCACCTTATACTTTGTAAATTAAAAGCTGGCTCATATGTCAGTTATCAAAACAAATCGGACTGATAAATACACCTGTCGCGGATTGCACTAAACATTTTAGCTCGTCTTTTCCAGTCTAAAACATCGTTCACAATTTGCTAAATGGTCGCCAATTATTGAACGTCGCATATTCACCAATACGACAGGGTAAGTACTTACTTACTATATAAATATAAAATTTTCTATCCAAAGAGGGATGATTACGTTCGCTTCTTCGGTTCAGATATAATAATAATATTTCAGTAAAAATATGTAGATTATAAGGACGGGCTTGTTCATTTTGGTTAAAATTTATGATCGCTTCAAAATTTTATTATATTTTATTAAAAACGTTAGTGTCACTTTTATATCAGGCAGAACAGAAATACGTCCAGGTAAATTTGGATGTTTTAATATATTTTTAATTATGTATTATTGACTAATCCAGTTTTTGAATTAAAATATAAAAGAGGTTAGAAAATTGTCATTTTGAGTCTGCAAGATATATTTCTCTTAATTTTATTATAATTATTTTTTTTTAATTGCAGAATAATAATACTTTCGATTATTTTATTTATAACAATTACCCAGTTTACGGATATTATGCTCATTTTATGGAGCAAAACGTTAGTGTTACTTTTATATCAGGACAGAAACAGAAAAAGAGGTTAGGAAATTGTCACTTTGTGTCTACACGATATTTTTATATTAATTGTATTAAAAATAAAAATGATTTTAAATTATAAAATAGTAATATTTTCCGTTATTACATTTACTTCAATTGCCCAATATATGGACATTATGCTCATGTGTATATATAATACATCATTATTTATAAATATTACGAATTGGGTAAGAGTGTTATTTTGAATTTTATGAAGAAAAACGTTAGTGTTACTTTTATATCGGGACAAAAACATGTCCAAGTAAATTAGGATGTTTTAATACATTTTTAATCATGTATTCTTGTCGTCTACAAATAAAAACGTATATATTTGCAAAATTGCCATATTTACACCAATATAAGACTATACAAGTGTTTGAATTGAAATGTAAAAGAAGTTGTCATTTTGATTCTATATTAATTTTATTATAAACAAAATTGTTTACAAATTATAGAATAGTAGTACTACGATTATATTATTTATATCAATTGCCCAGTATATAAAAATTATGCTCATATGTATATATAATACAAGTAAAAACTAAATATTAAAATTAAAATGAGATACTCCATTATTTATAAATATTCCGAATTGAATACGAGTGTTATTTAGAATTTTGTTATTTTTGTACATTAAATATACCAATTACACCACAAGATATTAACAACAACAAAAATATTCAAGAGAACATGTACATTTTTTAATCTCATATAAGACGAATGCAAAATATTTCGCATTATGTATAATACGGTACGTTCTATTAAAATTCCACCTAATAATATTTAGCACGGGCTGTAATTAAAAATGATTTTGATGAAATTTAATTATAGTCAAGTAATGTGTAACGTACAATTTAATATTAATCTGAGATTGCAATTTTAATGCATTATTATCTGAAACGCTTCAAATCTACCTGTTGCTAGATAAGGGTAATAAAAGCGTAAAGTTTTTTATTGCAAGAAAAGATGGCAGATATCCTCAGGATTACCTAATAAATGTAACTCTTTAGTTACATTGTGCTGGTTATGATTTAGATTAAATAATGTATCTTGGATTTTTGTTTTTCCACGCAGAATTCTAATTTAAAACTTTTCATTTAAAGAGTGCCGCTTTTGAATAAACGTCAGCATGCAGTTTTTAATTTAAAAGTGTATCCCAAATAGACAGAAAGTTTGCGTTTCATAAATCACAAACTTTACATAAGTTAACTCTGCATTTTCTGTTTTTCATACAAGTAGAGTATTCGCCATTTGTCACGCGATTTCTTCTTCGCTTAGTAATAATAAATATTGGTTGTATAAACAGAATCATTGCCTAATCTGGGCAAGTGGAATAATTAGGACACAATTTTATTAATAACGTTGAATTGCACATTGTGGGTTCTACTACAATTGCTAATCTACATTTACAATATCACTCATGTTATATGGTACAGCAGATTATATTCATTCAATTAACCGCTATATTATATTGTGCCATGAATAGAAACTCGAATAGGTGTTGAGTAGCCATAAACATAAATTGACTCTTTATTATACTGTAAAAATGCTAAACGCGTATATTTAATATTTAATATAATACAGAAAAAAGCACTTGATTATGCTTCATTGACCACCAATAGGTTTAGCTCAATAATTCCATAACAGTGATGTTTTAACACATAACTATGCCGTCAATTTTAACTATATATAGTTACTAAAATTTATAAATCCTTCCGTTTTATACGCTTAATCAAATCCAAGAAAATTTATTTGAATTGGATTATTGATAAACTTTTTATAGCAAAAATATGCAAATAAAAATAGTTTTGTTAGCTTAGAGATATGTATAATATGATTCTGCGTAATATGAGAAAAATTGATTTCTCTCGACTATATATATTACATTTAAATTAAATATTTTTTACGAAATATAATTTTGTTAGAAATACTTACAGAATTGTGTTTTTCAACCATGTCTAGCGTAAGCTTTTCAACATCATTCTTTCAATAAAAAAAACAGTTTTTTGTTGAAGCCATTAGTCATTATTATTATTGATTTAAAGAATTTCTTTAAAATGACCTAAAATTTTTACGTAAATATATCTTTAATAATCCAAAATATTAATATTCGAACATATATGTACTTGGCCTAAAAATGTCGCATTTTCTATCGGATTTTGTTTTTAAAGATATAAAAATATTTGTTTAATTTATTTATGATTCGTTAATTCAATATTGTATTGAATCCTTTATAAAATATGTAATATATCAAAAAGTGTTATCAATCAAATTGTTTATAATGTATTCTACAATTTAGCAAAAATATAGTGATAAAATGATGTGCAAATGATCCAATTTAGGAAGCGATAAATTGATTTCTTTCGACTACATATTAGATTTAAAAATATGTTTTGTGAAATATAATTTTGTTAGAAATACGTACAGAATTGTGTTTTTCAACTATGTCTAGCGTAAGCTTTTCAACATCATTCTTTCAATAAAAAAAAACAGTTTTTTGTTGAAGCCATTAGTTATTATTATTGATTTAAAGAATTTTGTTTACGGATGAAGCTACACAACGCATCGCTGAAAAATAGCATGTAACTACACAGGCTTTAAGCTAAAGTAAAGTAAATGTTGTTAGCGCTTTAGCTCTTTAGGCAAAATATACAAAACAGATTTACAAATATCCACTTCAATGGCATACGAATTTACGCAAGTGCAAGTTGGAAATCACTGAATTTCTCTTGACGTAATGTACATATAATAATATCTCAAATATGTATTGTTAAATGCATCCGAACAAATTGAAAGCGAATAAATTGAGTAGTAATTGTAGTAGTTTTTGCACATTTATAAATTAAATTTAATATAGCAAATTCGTAAAATCCCTATTATATTTTTCCGTAACATTATCTAAACCGTTTTACCTGTTAAATTTGATAATATTTCTTGTTTACGCAATAGTTGTATTTTATTTCTTTTAGTTCTGTTTACGCATAAATTTTATTATTATCGGCATTTACTTTTTATTATTGTGTATACATATTTTATTTTATGCGTTAATTTTAATTGTAATATTCTTCTTTTTTATTTATGTTTTACATTTCCTGTTTTATTTAAGTTTACTAAGAATATTTTTTGATTGTTATTTTTTTCTAATTGAAATAAAAGTAATATTAATCAATGAGATATGTGTAAGCGATTGTTGGTTCAAATTTGTCGCAGACCCTGAGCAAGTGCCTGTTCATGAGGCCCTAAATAGAGGATAGGTGGTATATTTGAGCTGTTTACTATTGACCTACTAAATTATAGAATGGTGTATGATAGCAATAATTCAAATGATAGTACTTTTATAAGAGTATATATTAAATATTAGTTTTAGTCAGATATAAGTTGATTAGCAATACGTGTAGATGTAATATGTTAGTGTTGTCCATATAAATTAAAATTTGCAACATTTTGTCAGTATTCGAATATGTTCCCGAATATTTTATGTCGCTGACAATAGATGCTGGCCCAAATTTGTCGCAAACCCCGAGTAGCTGCCTTGCTTGCTTTATCGTAAATCAGACTCTAAGTAGGGGAGATGTGGTATATTTGGGCAGTTTACTATTGACCTACTAAATTATTGAATGGTGCATGGTAGCAATAATTCAAATGAGAGAACTTTTATAAGATTAAATACTAGTTTTAGTCAGCTTTAAGTTAATTAGCAATAGATGGAATATGTTAGTGTTATATAAATTATAATATGCTAAATTTTGTCATTATTCGTATATGTTCCCGAATATTTTGTGCCAGAGGCAATAGATCTGAGACTTTATCGTTAAAAATGTATTGGAATTTAGAGCCGTGTAACATTTTCTAATTGGAATAAACATAATATTAAACAGTGAGATATGTAGAAACGATTGGTGGCCCAAATTTGTCGCAAACCCCGAGCAGGTGCCTTGCCTGCCTTGTCGTAAATCAGGCGCTAAGTAGAGGATAGGTGGTATATTTGGGCCGTTTACTATTGACCTACTAAATTATAGAATGGTGTATAGTAGCAATAATTCAAATGACAGAACTTTTATAAGAGTAAATACTAGTTTTAATCAGCTATTAGTTGATTATTCGTATATGTTCTCGAATATTTTATGTAACTGGCAATAGATCTGATATTATGTCGTTAAATATGCATTGCAATTTAGAACCGTGTTTCTTAACCTTTTCTTATTCTTCCAACCGGCAATAATTTTGGTGGAAAAACACCAATATCGAATATGAGACAATTTGTGGGAATATGTGGTTTGAGTTAATTAAGTGCAATACTTTTCTACTTAATATGGCTAAAAGACGACAGTATAGACAGACATATCTTTGAAAAACTTTGTATGCAACTCTTGTCTATCAATACATTAAATTTACTGGGTGATAATACTATTTCTAAGGAAAATTCTGAGAAAATACAGCTCAATCCAAGACGATTTTCCACGAATTCATTTTATTCATATTCATTCGTATTTGAATGTGGACATCAAACATTTTTTTGCTTTCTTAATCTAAGCTAGAAGAAAATCGCAATCTCTATCACGAAAAAGATTGTATATAATATATGAATCATATATTCGATGCGTTTAGTAATATTATCATACCGTTTCATTTCAAAATGTACAAACAGTAGCACAATTTGCAATAGGAATTTAAATTCAAATTTAATTATGCATTTTCCGTGAAATACACGAATTAATTTGTCGAGTAAATATTTCAGTCAGGAAATGTTTTAAATAACATCTTGTTTGTACGCAATTTTGATAATAATATAAAATAAAATACTGTATTGTACAATTGTTCCTGGAGATGAAGAAAACTCTACATAGTTGACATTTTTAATTATTTTTTATTGATATTAATGATCACAAAAAGATGTTAATGGATTATTTATTAAAATTTTCACCCAAATTCCGGATGAGATTTTTGGTGTTGTTGCTTGTAGCTGTAGGTACAACCTCTGTGAAGATAGCCCCAAAAATAAAATGTAGGTGCAATAGAGTATTGAAATATTTTATATAAAATATAGATGAATATTAAATATTCGAATAGCCATTTTTTTGCCAGTAATTCTAGGTGTGAGGAGCAACCACATTTTTTGTGCATTGAACACGAAAGCTGTGCTCTGATAATATATTAATAATCATGGGCAAATCAATACAGACGTGCATATGATAGCAATCCGTCCTACACGTGTAAGCCAACATGATATTACATAATTAAAAAATGTTTTTGTACAAAAATGAACTGATGGTATAAAGTTTTTGTTTTGTCTGACTGTAACGAGCTTGTAAATTAACTCATTATAAATTCTTAATTAATAGTAATGGTTTCTTTCCATTGCGTATTATCTAACCTAAAAGCGCATTCAACACCGATTTATCAACAACATATGATAGTTGCTAGGAATTCTCTAATCAGTCTCAAATTATAGTATAATAAATAAATATTTCTACGGCAGCCGTAATTAAAAACTGCATTGGTGCGTATTAATTTCATTCGATAATGCGTTTATGTACATATGTATAAATAAAATTTTATCAAGAAATAATATTTTGGATATCTGATTGTTTGCAACGGTTTTAATATATTCATTTAGTTTCAATTCTGCTTTGGTGACAGACGTTATGTTCCTCAAGCTCCTCTACATTCTCTACATACTCATTGTTTTCGGTGTCAACCATTTGATATTTTTAATAATCATTTGGGTGATCATTAAATGCCATTAACTCATTCATTTAAGGTAATTTTTCCCTTTTTTAAATTTTATTGAGTTTTTTTATTGTTTATGAAGAATTTTGGAAAAGACTAACTTCAATGACTATAGGGATACACGCAAATTAAATTTATGCAATTTTTGTTTTGCAACGTTTTGAAAATGATCAAAATTTATCATCAGATAACAAATTTGACAATGTAAGCATAATTATTAATTAGTAATAGATGAGATTCTTATATTAAGAGTTGCCTTTTCAACTTAGAAACTTACATGTGAAGGTAGGTTACAATAGTAAAAGATAGTACTCTATTAGACTAGTTTTTGGGTTCACAATGCCTAATAAAGAGATTCGCAGGTTCTTGTTAAAGTAATATTTGGCGGCCTCTGTTTCCTACTTATTTGGTTCAGAGTTGCCTTTTGAAATGAGATTTTTCTATAATTTCAAATAACAAAATTTTATATATCTTTTACACAAAATTTTACTAGCATATTGATGAAATTATTGCTGTGAAGCTAAGATTTAGTAGAATAATTTTGTAAAACTTGATGATATTCCGGGTTCCGAATAATAACTGTCTGATACATCTCAACATAGTAGCTTACCTTCATAAGTAAGTTTTTTAGTTTGAAACAACGTTAATTAAAGAGTTTCCTCATACGATTAACGAAAAACTTTTGTTTACATTGTTGCATAGTAAGTTTGATTTGCCACCGTCATTTTATACGTAGTTTTCCCATAATTCTTTTAATTACTTCAATTTATCCTGATTTTTCACACATTACACTCCATTTCGTTGCGTTGTCATGTGTCTACACTTGACTTCTACCTGTCAGCTTGAAAAATCAAATTTGCTTATGAAGCCACTCAGTGATGAACGTGTTCAAGATGATTATTAAGGTTGAGAGTTGGTTGCTAAAATGTACTTGTTATACTGTTTATTTTCGTTCTAAGCGACACTTGAAATTTTTTTTACTCATTAAGAGGACACTTAATTAGTCCTTTAAACAACATTCTGCATAATTATTATCTCAATTATAATGTCAAATCAAGTTTTTACCATAATCGCAAATTAATTGAACCCTACTCGAAATCTAATCGATAAATTCATAATTGATTAATTGAGTATTCGCTCAGTTAGTATTTTAATTATCGTCTGTTTAAGCTTGATATTAAAATTCTTTCAACAGAAAATATTTTATTACCTTTTCAGCTATGATATGAAAAAAATGCATATAATAAAATTGTTCGAATGTATGAGGGGGGTTAATGCGGGTAAGAAATTAGGATGGCATAGCTATCGTACATTCTTACTATCTAAGTTGCAGCTTAAAAATGACAACATCCTGGAAAAACAAACTGCTACATAATTTAATTAAACCGCAAACAAAATGCAAGTTTGCAATTTAGTATACGATATGTAGCATAGTTAAAAAAGCATGCAGTAAAGATTAATTTTGCACCAACCGACGGGCATATTTATTAATATGATTTTACAGAGCAGAAATAAATCATTTCGTTAATTAACTTTGTCTATATTGTAATGTAGTGAAATACGCGTTTAATTAATTTCATGCTTTATTTTCTAGCATCTGACGAAACGGGTGAAACTACAATTGTTGAAGCGGATAGCACCCAGCGTCCCAACTCACCAGGTAACAAATTGTCTAAAAAATCAGATTTTTATCTGAATTTTTTTAATTGGCATTTCTTTTCGATGAATATTTGGCTAAACACCTCAAAATTTCTACAAAATTAACGAAATTTGAAATTTGTTACTGGAATATACTCAACGGTGTCAGAAAAAACAAACTGTTTACGAACATATTTGACGTGCAAACGCGTGAATGTTGCATCCATTTAATCATTTATGTACATATTTGTATAATAATATACATATAAATTGCTCTATAATTAACCCTAATGATTTTTCACGTAGTGCCATTACATAAGCTTCTTAATATTTACTTAATTATTACATAATAATGCGAGCCCTGTTAGATTAATTAATTTGTATACAGCGAAATTGTGATTTAATGTGTCAAATAGTGTTTAGTCAATACGTTTGATAAATTTTAGATTATTTTTGATGTACATATTAGATATATTTAAGTCTATTATTATTATTCGTATCATTGTAAATTTGTTGATTTTTTAAATTCTATTATTGTTAATGTTAAGTTAAAAAGTTAAATCCTAAAGTTAATTTAGTGGTCGCGGTTGAGACATTCAAGTATGAACTTCTCTCACTATATATATAGATAATAAGACTGCAACGATCATCAACAATGGACTATGAATAAGTTTGAGTGATTATTTTCATAAACTGCTGGCGAACGTTTATTTTAATCCAACATTGATGCACAACATACATATCCTAAACGATTATCTAGTTTATTCGATACCAAAGATTAGTCCTAGTAATTGCAAAGATAGTCTAAAATTTGCCCAAACTTTGTAAATATATACATATGTAACATATATTCGAAATATCTATAACTAAACTACGTTTAAAGTAATTTATTGTATGACTTTTTGTTGTTTACCTGTGATATTGTACGCTTTGCATGTTAAACTTGTTCGTAAATCGATTTACCTTTTTCTGACGCCTTGAAGTATATTCCATAGAGTATCTTCTGTTCATTTAGCGCAAATTCCGACGCACTTGTGCCGATTTGAGAGAAACATCTCCGTTTATATGGGTGAGTAAATAAAACATATATCTTAGAGGTAAAAGTGATAATATGTAACAAATTAATAGTTGAAAATATTAATTCTTTCCATTGAAAAACTTCACTTCAATTTGCTTTGCACGTTTTAGTCAAATGTCTTCACCCGTTGATATGTTTTTCAAAACCTTTTATAGCGTATTTATTCTATGTTATGTAATTTTTTTATTAATGGATGGTTGTTATGTACACATTTTCTAACTTATCTTAAATGTCATTATTACTTACTACCCGCAAATCCCTGTTTTGTTTGATGAAAAATTTAAAGCAAAGTCTTATAATGAAAATGAAAAAATGATTATTACTGTACAATTTTGGCATAAAATGGACTCTAAAACGACATTCACATGTTATTTAACTTTACTTTGGTTTTTGATTGAAGTTGATATGTTATTAATAAGGCCCAATCTGTCGTTTGCGGAATACACACATTTTCCCATAAGGTTTCCGTGTAAACGTAATCGGCAGATACAGCCTTAATAAAAAAAACTATAATTCTCCGTACTTTAAGTATCGCGGAAGTCTATGGAATCATCATCTACCTCAGCAATAATATTGCCACGTTTTCCTCTATTAAAAAAATTAACGCATACCGATACCATTAACAAAAACTTTGATTTAATTGATTTTTAGAGCGCTGGAGTCGTCCTCGCAGATATCCTCCAAGAGGCCAAGGTAATGAATTTGATTTCCTTACAAATTACACCTACAATATACATTCTTTTACCATCATTTTAATATCAATTTAATTTTAAATGCTTGATAATATTACGGTCACTGTTTCACTTTGTTCGTGAAGGTATTTTCAAAGCGTAATATGAAATTTCTAATAAGGCAAATAAGAGTGCGGCTCTTTGATGCAAAGACATGTAATAGTTATAGTTTAATTAATTTTGAAAATTGCCTGCAAATTGGATTACTTGTCAACTAAATATTGCAGTGCTTTTCATTTATTATGAATATAATGCTATACATAGAGCGAAGCGCATAGTTACGAAACAATAAACATTCCGAATGTACGCGTATTCAATTTTTTGTAGTAGCATCAATACATTTATAAAACCCTGTCGTTGATTGAATTGTCGATTTAGTGATTAAATCAAGCATTGATACGAATGTGTATGAAGGTATAGATAGAAAATTTACAATATGTTCCCTTTATGTAATGCTAAATGGGCAATTTTAATTATTATAATTACATAAATCTACGATTTAGCTAAATTGGAGATGACAATTTTGTTTGATTACACAGATATTTGATATATAGCAGCAAATTGTTGGTTCTATAAAGCAATTTTATCTTTATCTTTTGAGATAAAATTTATTTTGATCGTTACAATTTGTAACAAACTATTATTAGAGTTTACAAATTGCTTGTCGCTGCTTTTTCCTAACTTTTGCATTACACAATTTGATTATTTAATTTGAAAACTAATATAGATAATTGATTGATTAAAAATACATTTTCCAGCAACTTTTTAACTTATTTCATCATTGATTTTATTTAATTATCTTTATAAAAATACAAAAATGTTTTCACATATTTTTATTTTTAGATATTTTAACAATTTATTTATTAAGAAAAATGTAGATGAGGAATAATCACAAAATACAGAAAGGGCTCCAAATAGCAAATTTTTGAAAAAAATCTTATGAAGTAATAGCAAATCCATAGCATTCATTGTACAAGTAATAAAAAAACTCTTCTTCCTAACTTTTGCATTACACAATTTGATTATTTAATTTGAAAACTAATATAGATAATTGACATTTTCTAGCAACTTTTAAACTTATTTCATCATTAATGTTATTCAATTACCTTTATAAAAATACTCAAATGTTTATTTATAAAAAAACGAGAAACAAAAATAATTTTTCAAATATTATTCATTTTTTTAAATACATTTTAACAATTTATTTATTTAGAAAAATTTTAATAAGGGATAATTTATCAAATATCAAATTTAAAAAAAAATCATATTAAATTTTATATATAGCAAGTCCATGGCATTGTACTATATAATTAATAAAAAAAACTCCTTTTACACGATAGATACATTCTCAAGACAATCGTTTAAAAGTACATGCAATATATGATTTTGTATATGCATTTTTTATATGTTCGAACTAATCAATGAATTAACAATTCCTAGAAAAACGTCAAATTGCCGACAGTTTTATTTCAAATTCGTATAAAAATATACGGCGTAAAAAGGAGTTGGGCGTACTGAAGTTTACAAAGTATAATTACTTTTCAACATTAAAATCTTCTTTAAAAATCATTCTATAAGCGGTAGTTTCACTTGATATATGTGCAAGATAAAATTAAATTTACCAAAAATAACAAAAAATATTATTTTTGGAACTTTCAAATACATAAGCTAAATATGATTGTAGTAGCACCGAGAACGGCCCATAGAAGAAGGACAATACACTCCCTAACAGGGCCTCGTTGGAATGCAAATGATTCGAATTCTCGTCCAAGTAAGTGCAAAAAGTGAATCCGCCAAGGTAAATTATAAATAAATGTTGTGCTTTTCAGATGATTATGCTACCTATGATTATCATTATACTACACAAAATAATCATCATGTGTATTATGGGTCTTCAACTTATATGCGCTCATCTATGGCTGTTACATGTCCAAATGCGCCAACTACAATTCGGCCAACTTTTTCGCCAAATACATTTACTCATCGTGCAAGTGCTCCACCTGTTCGTCCTCAAACTATGAACAACTATAACAATTACTATCAGCCGCGTAACCAGTATAATCAGCCGGTGCCCAATATGATTCGCAACAATTGCCGTGAGGCAAATAACTCGCAGCCCAATCGTCCCGCAATCTACCAGAACGCAAATAGTCGGAATAACGTTCAAACTTCAACGGTGCAATCGCAGGCTCGTCCGTTTCGCACATCGCGTCACGCGACCAATTCTATTCCGATCAACTCTGTGCCGCCAATGCGAGCACGATCAAACGTTACTGTATCAACTGCGACATCATATTCGATTGAAACCAATCCAGGTAAAAGGCGACCGATTTTAAATAAATAGAAATCAGTCAATGTTGGATATAAAGAAAATTGAATCTATGCAATTTGATATGAAAAAGTGTATCATCTAAACTCCATCATCAACTTTGTTATCCGAATAAAAAATTAAAAATGCACAAAGTTCACAAATCCATGTACAAGGTGTAAACGGTGGGAATCATTAAGATATTTTATTTAAAAAAGAGCAACTTATAGCACATATATTTAGTGGAACATAACAAGTTAATAACTGACGTTTTGCTAGATTATTTTGATATTCAAAAATTGGTTATACGATGTTGGAGTGTGCTTTTTTCCAACTTATTGTAATATTTTGCATTTTTTTACTTTGCAATGATTATCCATCGCTTTTATTATACAACAAATTGTCGTGCAAAAAAGGATAGTTAAGCGAGGTTTTAGTAACGTTTTCAGAGTAGAACCTTACTTTCTGTACAAAATATATTTTATCGCTCTTGCCTACCAGCAAGAGATTCTTTTCTGTCTTAAGAAATATAACAGAATATAAAAAATAGCCCTTTAAGTAGCAAACTTGAGATTAGTACCCTTTTAGTCAAGTTTGCAAAATTTTTGACACGGTTAATTTTTTTCTTTATAAGTTCTACATGGAGCTAAGATGCATAGATGGCCTGGCAAATTACTATCGCAGCAATGCACGCAGTTTAAGTGTTAAACCATTTAATTAACCTAATAATTATAATATTGAATAGGTCCTAGCACTTCTCGCCAGAGCGAAGCATCACGTAGGTACATGGATAAGAGTAAGAAAGTGGAGGTATTGGAGCACTACGCCTTTTGTCCTAAAACGTCAGGCTGCATCAAACGTAAGAAGGGTCGTAAATGTAATAAAATCGCATTATTTTACCTTTGTATTATATATAAACGATGCTTTGTTTAGATGCAAAAATGGCCAAACTGAGTAAGAGCGAGATTGCCAAGAAGAAGCCACGTAAGAATATTTTACTATAATAAGATTAAGTTAATATTCATCCTCACATCTCAGATCTAATCGTATTTAACAAACAATTTGGACGTTGCGATTATGTCTTGATGTGGGCGTTAACAACAAAATTCAAAACAAATATTATTCTTAACTCGTTTGTTTACCACATAAAAAATATTGTAAATTAAATTTTAATCTAATGTAATTGCTATATAATTCATTAATTTTGATTTTTTAAGTGTGGACAATCGACTTGACAAAGGACAATGATTCCTCCGACGAGGACGATTGCAATGAGCTCGTCCCATTTCGTAAGACGCGATACGTCAAATGAATTAATTAACCCCAATTAATGCGATAATTTGCAGTGGCATCGTCGCGAGGTGAAATTGACGCAAGCAGTGCCACGGAATCAGGCGGCTCCGAAGCCACTGCCACTTCAAGTATGTAAATGACTTATCTGACAGTGATTCTCAACCATTGCACTTTAGTACGCCATAAAATGTGTCGCCAAAAAATTCTAAAAGTTCAATAAGCACTCGTTTGTGTTGATTTAGTTTTCAGTGTGTATAAATTGCATCGATTGAGATAAGAGAATAAAAGATTAACAAAATGTTACTTAAGACTGCTCCACTCGTATTCGCGCGCAACTGCGTTTACATGTATTCCTTATGGAAAAAAGTACTTGCGCTTTAGACAAATTACGATTTTATTATTAAAAATACTAACTTCATTCAAGAAAGAAATTAAAGTTAAATAACACTCCTGGGTTGGTAGATGTGCTTTCTTTGAAAAGAGCCTTTTTGACATCAAAATTTGAACGGCGAAAATAGACGCAAAATGGTGTATTTTCTATATTCAAATTTCGGTGTTAAAAAGGCTTTTTTGAAAGAAACGCCCATTTACCAGCCTGGGGTTGTTATTTAACTTTAATTTCTTTTTTGAATGAAATTAATATCTTTAATAATAAGCTCGTAGTTTGTTTAGAGCGCAAATATTTTTTCCTATAAGGAACATATGTAACAGAGCAGGAGCGACGAACTCGAGTGGAGCAGCCTTAAGTGGGAAACCCCAAAAAACTAGTAGCAATAAAATAATAATTGAAAACGTATTTTGGAAATCAATTTACATGAAGTTTAATTATTTGTAATATCAAAGTTAATCAAAAAATAAATTTATGGAAAGGATTATGTGCATTAGCCTTTAGGATTATTAGTCCAAAAGTAACTAAGAATATTTTTAGAACCATAAAAAGTAAGACTAAAATTTTACTCTATTTTTCATATTTTGCATAGATGATCGTGAACTGCATTCGGCCGAGGACGACGACAAGGAGCCTCGACGCAAAGCGGCAGTCGTTGTCATCGAAATGCCTAAAAATGCAGGTAATACCGAATCGTTGTCAAACGAATAGTCTACTTATCTAACCAATCAATCAACAGTTAATATGCAACCATTAAATCAACTGTTGAGAAGATTCAAATCCATGTTCCACGAACCTGAAAGCGAGTTTGAATTTTATCAACTCTACTTTTATAAGGTGAATTTCGACTTTGGCCAGCAGGAGTTAGGTAGGTTTCAATTTGTAAATGATTGCAGTAAAATAATGATTTTATTTGCATAGATCGAAATATGATTGTTGGTTTCAATATGGGTGGACTGCGAATTCCGCCAGGCATTATTGTTCCAATATCTGGTGACGAACTGCCCGATTTAAAATAAATATACTACATTCACCTTAATTATTATTGTGTGCCTAAACTCGCTTTATAACATAGATTAAACAGCAACAGCATGATATTTTATTATAGCATATTTTAACAAAGACAAACATTTGTGTTTTCTCGAATTATTTAATTATGATTATCAGTTGACTGCGTTCAGATTTGACTTGTTTGAGTTTTTAAACAAATGTTTGTTCTTTCTTCGTTCGAATGAATATTTTACGTATTAGTTTTTGTTAATTTAATTTGTCTATATGTAGTGTGTTTTCTTTGATTTGTGATAGCATTATTTTGATTTTATTTTATTTTAATGTTGGTCATTTTAAATAAATGTATTATTTACTATTTTATATCTGTTTTTTTATTGAAATCATTTCATTTTGCAGATTAGAGATTTCACCTAATAGTTGAATACATTTTTGAAGGAAATGGGTTTTAACAACAATCAAAACTTTTTGAATGTATTAGTCTGCAACATAGAGAAAACTGAAAAGTTATTCAACAAAATTTCATTACACAAATGTTATGGAATAGTTTAAGAAACTTGCTCCACAGAGAGAGGGAGAGAGAGAGAGAGAAAAAAACAAATTTATCAGTTAGTCAACATTTAGTGCATATTTGCACAGTCAATATATTCATCAAGGTGATGAATTTAAAATCTTGCAGGCAATTCTCTGAAAAAGGGCGATTATTTATTGAGCAAAATGAAAAATGCGAATGGTTACGATACGCTAAGGACATAAATATCAATAGAAATGCAACATGCCTATCAACATTTAATCTATCTAACGTTTCTCCCTAGAGAATAAAATCTTACGTATAGTTTTCGGAGTGATTACTTTTTGATTCTGTTACAAAATTACTGTTCCTTTACAACTGCATTACTACTATTACTATTATTTCAAGCGATACAATACATTATGATATTAGAAAATTTAAAACGGAAAGTTTGATCGTCGCTTTAAAAGCCAATCTGCACTTTATTGACAAAATCATGTTTAAAATTTATGAGCTGTATTTGCAGGATAAAAAACTTAATGATTATTGATTTTAAGTTTATGTAGTTTTTAGTATTTTCATTTGCATAAACAAATCATGCAATACCATTTGCAGTAATTTATTAGTTTCGATAATAAATTAAATATATTCTACGATGCACTGAGTAATATTTTAGAACATTCAATTACATTATCTAGGTATTGAAAATAAACGATCTCGCCGTTACACGGTCTTCAATATATACCTATATGTAGGTAAAATACATATTTGCATTTATACGGTGTTTAATTAATACATGCACACATGCGGTGCTATCCTGGGGTCATTCCAGTACTTCGTTTTTTAAGAACAGCCTCCTCTTACCAAAAAGCAAATATTAACTATTAGATTTTATTTCAAATTTGAAGTGTCGGTGCATTTTTTTAAATTAATTTAAAATTTATATTTAGAAGGCAATGAAGTAACGAGTTTAGAGAAACTTTTCGAATTAAGTGAAAATCAGTACAAATCATAATTTTTTGTAACTATAGAAATTATTTATTACAACATACACAGAAAAAGTAAAATTAATAAAACAAGGTTTTATGTACATTCAGGACTTATATACTAAGGCTGTGAACCAGATTCGAATTAGTCAATTAACCGGTTAAAGTAATGTTTATTGTTATCCGGATTGTTCTACTAATTTAAACCATCTGTTTGGTTATCCGGATAGTTAGTTAACCGAATGAGTCAATTTGGATAACTTGTTCGAATACTCAATCAAGATAACTTATCTATGGTCCCTTCATGTTTTAATATTATGAAATTTTAAGCACCTTCCTATAAAATTAGTTCAACGTGACCGAAAATTTGTTGTTGAAAGCAAAAAAAGGTTTCTGTCTTCGGACTTTCTTATGTTCTAATAAGTGACTCTAACCAGATAGTTACTATAAATGTATCCGTATAGCTAAAAGTTTTTTTAAATATATCTGGATAACCAATTATATTCGAAACCTCTAAAATATTCGGATAGCAAAATGAATCCGAATATTCGAATACAACCGATTAGCCGGTAATTTTCGTTCTGGTTAATCGAAAACATTTTTTATGGCTGACAGCACTAGTTTATACTATCATACGTGATAGTAAATCGTCCTATCATCAATGAACGAGTATATTGCAAAAATGTGAAAAATGCAAGCCTTCAAGCTATATTACTAAACGAAATTTAATTTCAATGTTAGAATATACTATAAATGTACAATAATTCTAGTGCTAAATAAAATACTCTATTGAACAAACTAAGTCACTTTCATTATAATTTTAAAATATGAGCAGGGCGAGTATTTTTTGCCTATTAAAACAATCTGTTTTAGAAATCGAAAACAAACGTTAATAAAAATACGCAAACAACTGGTAAGAACAAAAGCTCGAATAGACCCTAGTACTTAAAAGCTTGTTTATATAGTGAAAATATTAGGCATCGTTATCATGGATTGGAAGAGGTACAGGACGAATACATACAGGCGCTTATGGGTCAGAGGTGCTCGAAAAGCAAAATAATATTACTTGTCATTTATGAAAAAAATTGTTTGCAGTCGGAGACACGTATGTAAATACGTGTATGTTATTTTTACATCGCTTTAATAAAAACTCTTTTGTTATTATGAATAATATATAACTATCATACCACACAAATGAAAATCTCTAGTATTACATAGCGATCAGGAAAAACATCAAAGGCTGATTCTTACCTTTTCATATTTAATTAAATTTGTGTTGGTTACCTTCGTTAATAATAAATTACAAAATAATGTTGACAAGTACGACATTTGAATTAAAATTTATCATAATATACAAAAATAAAATTATGTGAATATCTCACACTCAACATATTTCATTTACCTTTAAAGATTGAGCATCCGTAATGAAAGACCGTGTATCAATAAATGATTTCGAAAAATTGTCAAAGCAATTTTCTGTTTTAAGGCATTTTGTGATTGTCGCTAAAGCCTCGTTATTGCATTTATGAAAACTGTAATATGTGCAATATTCAACCAAATCTTTTTCAAGTGGATTCATATGAATTTATCGCTAATTATTCTTTAAAAATACATATTCACGTATTATATTGCTGTTTTAGTTTTAATTTATTGTTTTGAAAATAATCTAAATATTTGCGTATACATTAAATTTGTCATCTGCACCATGTAATCGCGGACTTACAAAAGTAAAAATAGAAATATAAAAATATTAATTTTAGTTTCTTTTTGGGCTTTAAAGTGCAAAAACATATTTCGCTAATACATACAGGCTTCAGTGATAATTAGCGAAGATCCCCTTAATTCAACGCCGAATATTTAAGTCTTAATAATATATAAGTACCGCAATAATAAAATATTCTTTAGTTAATATTGGGTTTTTAACCAATCTATGGAAATGCATAGATTCGTCTATTTGATTTCATTTCCAAAGACATTTTCACGTTAATATAGTGCTGTAAGTTAACTATGGGACAATTTAAATTGACTTACATTATTGATTAAAGGTGGTGAATGGAAACAATAGCAAGACTGCTAATTAATCGTCAACGTTAAGACAAAAATGCGCGCAGTAATTATTTCTTCCGAACAGCGTACTTCAGTGCCGCTGTTTAATCGACTATGAACTTATTTCAATTGTTTGACATTTTTACGAGTGAAATGCTGTGTTTTTGTGATGACTTCTTAAACGGAACTAAGACAAGATTACTGCAATCTATGGATTCGATAAGTATAATAGAATATAATGCATGCATGCATACACGCATTTATAGATAATTTCTTCAAACGGTTTTAACCTTGCACGCTAAATGATATTCGTCATGCTTTTCATAAAATCGGTAAATTGTTGTGCGTTTAAAATTATGATAGGAAAAGCCTTCCTGGTGACAACTGTTACAACAAATTGGTTATTTCGGTGACAGTAAACAGTTTTACCAGTCAATCAATTTCACAGCGCATTACATTTATCTTTTTGATAAAATAATTCTTAACGGCGATGATGTGATATGACAGAGGATAAACCACAATAAAATTATAGGTGTTGGAGGCATTTCAACCACGAAGATTATTAGCTTATATCCTAGAGAGAGATATTTGTTGTAAGTAAGTAATATTGTGTACTGCCGATTTTAATGCTTTTCTATTAGATTGTTTTTTTTAGCAAAAACGAAAAACATAAAATTTATCGATAGAACACATTCTAGTTGTTTACAATTTTTTCCACATTCAAAGAAATTGTGAACGTAACGGAGATCGATATCACCTGGCTTGGAGTAGAATTATTCTTCAAATCACTCAATTAATTCGTGAATTCTGAAGGAAATGCATAGAATTTAAAATGAAATGAAATGTTAAGCAGTTAGATGGCTTAATCACAAAAATAAATTGACGAAAATCATCACTTTTGTTCACTATAATATACAAAATTAAATAATCACAAATCCATAAAAGAATGAAAATACTATCTTGAAAACAAAAAACTTCAAAAAGAATATATCATTACATCATTCAAATGCAAAAAACAACCATGACTTATTAGCCAACACTTCATAGGGTGATAAAAAAACACTTGGTAGGTGCACAACAACAAACTATTTTTGTATATACAGTAGTAGTGAGTGCATCGTCATACCGCATCATCAGAGTTCTGATGTTGCCGTAAGACGGAATGCGTCAGCATTCCCTAGTATATATAATATAGTTTGTTTTTATTCACGTTCTAAGTTTTTTTTCACCCTTTGATATTCAATCATGGTGCGCCAAATGTGCGAGCAACCAAATTAATGAAATTTTATTATTTAAGGTGATCCCAACTTTTATTAGAATTGTTTTTTAATCCGATTTCAATTTTGAAAAAAAAAATCAAAATAAAATTTCTAAAATCATTGGACCAAAATCAGATTAATACCATTGAATTTCCATTTTCATTTTACACAACTTTTATTGGAAACATTTTTTCCTAAAATGCGCCGGTTCTCCGGTAATAACGATTCCTAGAAACATATCAATTATCGATCATGTTATTTTTCAAATTCATATAAAAAAAATTCGTATAAAAAATTGAATGGATTTTGATGTGTATATGTTGTTGGTATTTTGTATTCACGTGCATACGTTATTAATAACTTTGTTTGTTCGCATATTAGTGTGAAACATTATTTTTACTAAAATTCAGCATTTGCTATATGTAGCTTAATTTAATGGATTTGGAATATTGCGGCTTATATTGTATTACGAACACGTTTACAAACTGGGTATAAATCTAATGAGAACTATCTAATTATGCTCTTAAATAAATACAATTAAATTTCATCATAGTTAACATTGTCTTAGCGCGCGATCTAGTTAAATTCAAAAGCATCTCCCTGTAACATATGTAGTATATAGACAATCTTACAATTTTGCTGGCAGGAATTACATATCAACGTGGTTAACATTTTATTCCTTTTTATAGCCAACGTAATACATTCATCCCTCGATTTGTACGCTTGATTGTTTCCTGGAAGAGTCGTGTAAATCAAAATCGTATATATCGAGTTCAAGAATTTATGTAAAATTAAAAGATGCATTCATTATAAACTCTCTATATATAAAAAAAGTTAAAAATAGATAATTTTTATAATCGTGTAAAATAGGTATGTTAAAATTTTATGAAAAATATGAGGAAAAATGATTTGACAATAGATTCCCACTTGTTAATTTACTATACCAAATCTTTCAAAATCATTAATAATAACATCAAAAATATTTATTCTGAAACGCTAATTTTGTGTCCCAGAAGCAATGTGAAATATTTCAGGGCAATGAAATAGAGATTATTCTAGGGTTGCGTCTATAACCTAATGTGTATGCATTAAGTGTTCAAAAATTCCGACGTGAGCTCTAATGTCGTGCACTTATTTATTGCCGTTATTCTTAAATTTTGAGTAATGTTACAAAATTAATTATAAGATCGATTTTCTAGCATTTGTCACAATTTGAGAATAGAGGCAATTAAATGTATTAGGGCATTGGTGCTTCGGGGTTCTGACGCAAAGTTGGACCGTCAACCATATTTTTTAGTAGTGTAGATTCAAATCAAAGAGATAATATAACAAATAATATTAATTATTAATAGAAACACTTCATTAGAGAACATTACCAATCATTTGAATTCTTGATGTGCTCATCTTAAAATGAACACGTTATGTGCCTAACAATGCAACTCACTATATCTCTGAACCAATGAGATTTTAGGCATATTTGTCCTCTTAGAATAATTTCTCTTTTATTTCTCCAAAATATTGCTAATTTCTTTAAGGACACATGTATAAAACTGTTACATCCATCGTGTAAAAGCAAAACCATGTAATTTAAGTAAATCGAAAGATGTTTTTCCATAACTAAAATATTTATAAATAATTGAATAATTTGATCTCTTGATAAAATATTGATAAACGCTTTATAATGTAATGCATAGATTTTGCTAATAAAATATGATTTTGTTACTAGAAAATTGGCGCTTCATAATCCTGGCGCAAAGTTGGATCGCCTAGTATATTTTTTGACTCGTTAGATTCAAACCAACAACATGATAATAGAACAAATAATATTATTTATTAATAGATTTAATTAAGAAACACTTAATTTAAGCACATTTCCGAATATTTGAATTCTTGATGTGTTTACCTTTGAATGGACACGTTGTGTGACTAACAATGCAACTCACTATATGTCTAGAACCAATGAGAGTTAAGGCATAGTTAATAAGCACTTATTTCTTAGAATAATTTCGGTTTGATTTCTCCAAAATATTGCTAATTTCTCTGAGGACACGGTGTATAAAAAATTTACATCCATCGTCTGAAAGCAAAACCATGTAATTTAAGTAAATCGAAGGATGTTTTTACATAACCAAAATTGAATAATTTGATCTCTTGATAAAATATTGATAAACACTTTATAATGTAATCCATAGATTTTGCTAATGAATTATGATTTAATTACTAGAAAATTAGTTTTACTAGTTACCAGAACTAAGAAACGCTTTGGTTTGCGTCATTATCGATTTTGATGAAGTTGGTAAATTTGATAACATCCAAACAATATAAAAACAGATAAATAAATAATGGCGATAAAGTAGAACGATATCATATATGCAAATAATTATTAATAAAATTTCCGAAATATTATAATTTTATTGTAAAATTATACGTTAGATTTCGTTGATTTGATGTCGTTGAGTTGTCTGAGACGAATAAAACGACGATGTTGTTGAGCTTGAGCGCATCTAAATTTGATGACTTTTTTTCTTGCTCCGGTAAAAAAAACGATTGTATATACATTGTTACAGCGACTAAAAATAATTAAAACAACATGTAACTTGGACAACTAATTATAAATTACAATTACATTGTGTCTCACACCAACCAACAAAAATATATTTTTTGCGCAATTATATGTTACATTGAGAGTAAAAAATTTAGATTGATTACGCTTTGTTTTAGGTACTTTGTTTTAAGACAATAAATCAAACAAAATAGTTTCTAATGTAGACAGTTAATTGCAGATTATAACAACAATGTTTGCGATTGGATGCGTTGTATTTGCGCGCTTAGAATACCGGATTGAAAGTCTGTTACAATTTAATAAAAAAAATATTTTATTAAAACTTATTTCCAAAATTTAGGCAATATCTTTATTATCTGTTAATTCAAATCGTTTTACAATTTTTTAATTTTACTACAATATGATATCATATAACATTCGCTTAACAAAGTGAGCGATAATACATCCAATTCTTTTTTACACGGTAGATATATTGTAAAGAAAATCGTGTAAAAATACATGATTTAAAGTGGTTATATGTTACACCAATTAAAAATTATATTTCCTATAAAATCGTGCAAATAATTAATTATAATATATATAACATGTAGATTGCTAAAATTTATCCATTTTTATTGCTAAAAATATTAAGAAATTAAAAGCATAACAAATATACAGTGCCGTTTTTAATGTAGACAGTTAATTGAAGATTATAACAACAATGTTTGCGATTGAATGCGTTGTATTTGCGCGCTTAAAATACCGGATTGAAAGTCTGTTACAATTTAATAAAAAAAATAATTTTATTAAAACAGAGCGACGCTCGACGCTTTTGTAATAATAAATCACCGGATTTATTCAATCATAAGCTTATTACCTAAAACATTTTTATGAATGAGAGTAAAGAAATATTACAATATTGATCTTTTTTATGCATAACGCGTTTTTCGATTAGACGACGAGCGATTTAGATGGATGATAAAAAGGTATTAATAATATTTATGCAAAGCGTTGTGGAAAACAGTTGGCAAAGTACCTATAGCTGTACCAAAACGTCATTTTACAAATTCACACGTTTTGTTTATCATCAAAGAGATGCAGGGATTTACTTTGTACCTGCATTAATTTTCATGGAGCAGGGATAGTCACTAAAGTTTAATGATATTATGCTGGTAGTGGCTTTGTTTGTTGATCCTGTCATGTATTGAATAATAATACGATAACATAAAAAATCGACTTATTCTTTATACAATAAAATACTATAAGACTTATTTTCTCAACTTTTTACACCAAACAATATATGCGAAATTGAGGCTTCAAATCGCAACAAAATCGATTTTTACTACGTGTATTTACTATCAATATTATCTAGGATATACAAGCTGTAACATGGTTTAATATTATGTATACTATACATATATTGTAGTATAGCATTTTTATAGATATAATTTTATTAATCGGAGGTAGGCAACTCATTTAACATTATTGTTGAACAAATTGCATATACAGTGCAACCGAAGGGTTTCGAAGTATTACCCTGTCTCTATGAAAGATGATAATGCATTATGTAGTAAAAAGATATTTAAAATGTTATTTAGGAATTATGAGCTATATTAAGTAGACAATCCCACAATTTAAATAAGTGTCCCCCTAAGTATCACACATTCAACAACCAAGCAATGAACTTATTGCCTAGCCTAGAGATATTTGTATACACAATTGTGATATCGAATTTTTATAGATTTAATTTTATTACTCGAAAGTAGGCAACTTATTTAACATTATTGTTCAACAAGTTGCATATGCAGTGGAATCGAATATAAGCTTTTCGAAATTTTCCTTGCTGTATGAAAGATGATGATGCATTATGTAGCAAAAAAAATATTTAAAATGTTATTTAGGAATTATAACTTATACTGTGTGTGGACAATCCCACAATTTAAATAACTGTCCCCCAAAGTGTCCCACATTCAACAACAAAGCAATGAACTTATTGCCTAGGGACATTTGCATATACAATGTCATGGTACAGCCCTTAAATTTGTTACAAGTCACGTGTTCTATAACAATGATTAAAACCCTTCTATATTGTTTATAGCCGTAAAAAAACTTTATTTATTCTACAGATAGAAGGTGTTTCACATCATAGTCCAAATTTTCTACCACTTCATATGTATACGGGTGTGAAGTTATTCACACATTTCCAGCCGCACTTTTTCTAAACATTTTAGTAAATTTTAATTTAAAATATCTCCAAAACCATACATGTTAGAAACTGCGTTTTAAGATATGTTTTTAAATACATATTAAACTACATTGGCCGGTAACATTGAAATCAATAATTTTGTTTATTTTCGAATTTTGATTGTTTTTTTTAGTTAAATCAATGCAATTTAAATTTTTGCTTATAACTGACTCTAATATTTATTAACTTCCAATAATTTTCCTGTAATGTTAAAGAAAATAAGAAATTTGCGAAAAAATGGGAATTTTTAATGGCATGCTAAACTTTTCCATTAACTGCCTTCTAACTTTTTTTACATCACGTTGATATGAATATTATATTTAATTTTTTATTTATAATTTTAAAAAATAATCATTACAATCGAACTTGATAAAAACTGGTCTGAATTTAGCCCACTCCAATCTATAATGTTTATTTAAATAAAATAAAGTAAAGAAAGATTTATTATTTTGAAATGTTAGTGCTGTTTCAAACTATCTTAATTAGTCAAATAAACTAAAGTTTTTAAATAAGATGTTTAGTTAGGCTCGCAAACGAGTTAATTAGTAGAGATGTACTTCAGCGTTCTTTTTAATTCTGATGATGTAAAAATCAAAATGCGCATCATTTAATTCACCAAATCATTTATATTCTTTTGATTCTATTAAACGATATTTTCGGATCTCGGTTTTTGTTTTTTAAATGAAAGTTTATGTAATAATTTTTCACAATTTCAATTTGATAACGTTTTTACCCGAGCGTAAAATGATTATTATTATATTGTATCATATATGTATAAAAGTTTCAACATTTTTTATTTTCATAAATGCTATAAAATTTTCATATTATTAAATTTAAATAATCGTTAATCGAGTGCAAGTAAACTTGTTTGTAGAAGTAAATATCGCAGTTATAATATAATATTTATAAAATTTATTATCTCTGATTAGTCGAGAGGATAAGACAAAGTTCAGAATTAAATAATAAATGCCGGTAATCTTATATATATAAGAAACGTAGCGTTATATATGCTACATTATTTATCAATGTGTTAAGAAATTGCCTACAGAACGGATTTTATAAGACGCTATATCGTTGTATTTACAATTTAACAAATGAGCTTCTTTTATTTTGATGTTTTCAACAATGAGATCAAATTATTCACCTTGACTTTAAATTGCTAATAATCATTACACTATCTTGACAATAAACGTTGAAAATTTATTATTATTATTATTAGTCTAGACGAAATTATAAAACAATTTCGAGCGCACAAATTCGTATTACATTATTTTACGGCAAGTGGATGTTAAAATAAAATTTTATTGCTTTAAATTGGGGTTTGCGAATTTGTCGTTTAATAAACACGGTCCTAAGATAATTATTTTATAAGCTAAATCGCACAAAAAATGTTTACTAAGAAAACAATTTGTTTTGTCATTTTTTATTGTATGAAAAACATTTTTTATTTTAAGTAAAATTATATTGTTGCTTTAATGATGATATGTTGATGATATATTAAATGTTTTTAAGAAATCTGATAAATAATTTGCAAATGTATTTGAAGAGTTTCGAGACAAATGATTGTGATGCAAAATAAAATTTTATTACGTAGCTGTCTTTTAGTAAATGTGAACAATATGTAATTATTCTGCATTGTAAGACATTGAAGCTTGAAATATAAATACGCAATACAAATGTGCCATGTTCTGTCCAATTTGCGCCAAAATTGGGACAACGAATAATAATACTCGTAACTGACAGATTACTTTACATTTGTAGTAATCGTGGTCCATTTTTAAGTTAGGCAAACATACATACTTTATTGCTTTATAATACAAATATAATACACATAATATTGCAAGTATTACATATTACTTAATTATGTGAAACATAAAAGTGAGTATTCAATCAAGCTTGCCAACATTTATGCTCTTTCCTCCTTCTTATGCTTCTTATCTTTATCGTCGTTATCGTCTTTATCGCCTTTATCGTCTTCCTTGCCTTCATTATCATTATCATCATCTTTATCGTCTCCCTTATTCATGTTCGTCGTCATAAACAAAGCGTCGCATTTTTCAATAACATCCGCACATTTTTTCAGGCTCTCATTCTCCTCCCAACACTTTAAAATACTATAAATGGCATAGATTCGCAAGTCCATTATAACGAATGGGTTGAAGAGCAAATTATCATCAGCCCAACCGCCAAGATGAAAGCTTGATAGTAAGCTCGGTGAGAACGGTTTGTAGCGATGTGAGAAATAGGAATGCCATGGCGTATACAATGATTCGCCGGGATGATAGTACTGTGGAGTGCCTAATTGGAAATGATTTTCTATAATAAATTAAATCTAATGGATTAAACACGTACTGTCAATGCTGTGTAGCAAGTTCACTACAAACACGAACGCGATTGATTTAACCAACATTCTTGCAACTGACTATTAAAAATCTACTAACGCAACTAACGCAAATATACCAACTTTATCAATTTATACATTTGAAAATAATGCTTTTTTAATGAATATTTTGCTAGTTATGTACGTTGTACGTTAAACTCTCATTGTCACTGTTATTAAATCGTTTTTTATTAAGATTTTTTTTTCAACACGGATAATCCTTGAAACACTCAACTACAACAATATTATTATTATTGTCTGTCGAAATTAATTTTTTTCTCTAGAAAAAATACAGTCTATAGATTTCGATTATATTAATGTTAGGTTTCAGGCGCTCGAAATGAGATCCAAGTACAATATTTTATTTGATTTATATTGCACTGCGAAATAATCCACTTTTATTATATAAACGCTGTAATTATTTGTTAAACGAGAAAAACAATATTTAATTATAAATAATCAAATTACTCGATTGCATAATACGGCAACCGGCCACACTCGTCTGAAAATCAATATGAAAAATTGTGTCCAAATTGAATTATTACATAAACTTTGCTCGTTTGTTGAAGAAAGCAACATTCGCGGAAACTCGTTTATTAACTATGTACTTATGTACTTACTTACTTACCTATCGTACTTTTTTATGTTAACAGCCAAACGAGACTACATAAAAAATGTACTTGAATTTACTGAACATTTAATTATACTAAAAGATAATTTTCACAGTAAATTAATCAGAGTTTTTAAAATTCGTTGTTACAATGTTTTTAGGTAATGAAAGCAATAAAATGAAAATATAATAATTTTTCAAGTGTTTATAATAAATTTTTACGTTGGAAAGCTTGAAAATGGAAATACACCAGCCGCTGCTTTTCCTGCTTTGTCCTAAAACCAGGGGTTGCGATCGATATGAGAAATCAAGTATTCAACTTGATTTTAGCGGAGGAAAAATTACGAAAAATAAACCACTACCAGATATTAGATTATTACTTATTTAATAAGCATTGGAGATAAGAGGGATAAAGCTTAGAATTAAGATTGGTCGTAGTTGAAGATAATCTCTCGGATTATTATTTTGTGTTCTATAATGAATGTATTATTATAGAATGCCTTTTTCCTCCAGCGCGCAAACTTTCTATTAAGACAATGTTGAAGATTGGAATGAAACTATGATAAAGTAAACTTAGTTGGAGAAGAAAAAAAATTATTTTCCTAACTTGATAAAGATTAATTAGAATTTAAATGTTGAAAACTTGAGTGAAAAAGAAACGTTTATTATTAAAAGCCATTCTAACTAATAACAAAACATTTTTTGTTAGGATGCATACAAAACAATTTGAGACAATACAGATTTTTAATGATTTGGTGGAAAATGCAAATTTTCTGTGATATATAACGCACGCTCACATTTTTCCCGTAGTTGCTCTAATTAGATAGAATTTCTACTTTTAGTAATTACTTTTTAATTGCTTTATTCAGAAATGTAATTTTGAATTATTATCAACATTTTGCGTATGTTTGCCAAAAGTCAATACTTTTGTGTGTTGTAATTATTTTTAATTGGATGAACATCATATCACATGTTTTCCAAAACGAGAATAATTTTAAAAAATAATTAAGATATTTCAGTACGCTCCATTTTCCATCAACATTTCATATCAATTCAATTAGTTTCCTATCAATGTTACTTAATTGACTAAAATAAAAATATCGTCATGTATTGAATGAATTAAGCAATAAATAATTCAATTAAATCAAATATTTTAATTAATTTTATTGATGGCAACTGTACAATAATTTTATAAATTTAACGTTAAAAAATATACGATTAGGATTATCATAATGAGCGTTGACAAATAAATTCATTTAATTTAAACAAATTAATAAATGTTATAGGCAAACAGTAAATTTTTATAATTTATTGAAAGATTAGAAAAAGGTCATTGGAAACAACAATGCTAGAAAAAGCAAAAATGTTAAACGAATTTATACCATTCATTATTTTTGAAAAGTCGTGGAATAAATCATGGAGAATTTATGACATTTAATATAATAAATATTAAACAAACCCTGTTGCTATATGTATTAATACTTGGATAGATTGTATGAATATGTATGTTGGCGAAATGTGAACGCCGAAAGGGACAAAACGTTTTAATTTATACCAAAATTTTGACGCAAAAATGTTATCATCAATTCGAGTGCATAATTTTTTGTGCTAATTGATTTGTTTTTGCGATTCGAGATTGATGAGTTTGCCGGATGCTTTAACTTAGATAAGAAACTTTTCTTTTTGTCCTCATTGATGTGATTTATATACTCGTCGAGTGAACTTACATTAATTAATATAATTTTGTCATAAAAACAAACATGTTTCGTACTTGGAACGAATTTGATGTTTTTGTTATTGTTGAAATTGAGCTAATTTGCTTGTTTTATTTGAAAGTTAGTAAATGGCACCTTGAAAACGTAGGATGGAGCAAATTAACAATAAGAAAATGCTGAAATGACTTCATTTTCATTTAGACGAAAAATTCTATTAAAGTAATGTTCCTCTTGATGTGAATAAGTAAAAAAAACTTTTATTACTACGATAGTTTTATCTTCTTTCTGTACTTTATTTCAATGCCGTAATTAGGCAAATAAAATGTAATTACAATGATTTACTACGTATGTACGTAATGTATTTAATGTACACACATTCCATTATTAAAAGTCGTCTTCTAGTATCTTACACTTGTTGAAAAATCTATGGAAATAGTGCTCCAACTTTGTAGTAGACAAACTTTGTTTGGTTGGTAGAGAACATCATTAGGAACTAGAATTAAAGTCTTTTCGTACTTTTTTGTATATACACTATTATCGTATACTCTCAATTATTGTAATAGTAGGTGTTCGTGTTAGAAGATAAAATATCTACTCCAACTATTTTGCTTACAACATTTTTGTTAAAAATCACGTCACACAGTCGCACTTTATTTTCACTTAATTTAATTTTTTTTTTTAAGTTTAAGTTAATTTGTCTATAACTTTGGACCTATGTAATCTTTTTAATGAACAAAAGGTAATGGTTAATACCGTATTGAATCCACTACTACTTATATTTACGATTCCTCTTTTAATCTGTGAAAAACGAGTGATGTCGTCTTTCGCAAAAAGATGTGTTACATGTTCATTAAATAAAGGCAGAGATAAAATTTTACTCACCGCTGAAAATCCGACCCTTATATCTTTACCTTCCAAAACCCCTGCTGTTTTATTATTTTAGTCAAGTCCGAAAAAGTATATGAACGGGCTTTAACACAGGCGCAAATCGATAGTTAGCGCCGCACGCGAGATCTTAAAAACTCGGCTGTTAAAATTCGCAAAATCTTCAAAAATATTTATTCAACAAAAGTGTCATGAATATACTATATTCACGTTAATAGACGCAATTTCCAACCCCTTTTGGTTCGTTGATAAATCCTACAATATATTTTGTAAAACAATTCTTTTTACCCGTGTTAATTTAATAATGTTAAAGAATTGTTCTTGAATATAAGCGTTTTTAATACATTTCCATCTTTGTTCCTATTTATTTATTATTTTTGTCAAGTCCGAAAAAGTGTGAATGGGCTTTTACATATGCGCAAATCGATAGTTAGCGCCGTACGCGAGATCTTAAAAACGCCACTGTTAAAATTCGCAAAATCTTCAAAAATGTTCGCCAATTTAATCAACATAGATGTCACGAATGTACTATATTCACGTTAATGGACGTAATTTTCAACCCCTTTTGGGTCGTTGGTAAATCCTACAATATATTCTGTAAAAAAAAACAAAAACGTTCTGAATATAAGCGTTTTTAATACGTTTCTATCTTTGTTTCAATTTAATTATAATTCCGACTGCTGTCTTTTACCTGGTGGAAATGTATGTTCTGCAAATGCTGGGACACCCTTTATTTATATAAAGTATAAAAAATGTTGTCGAATAAAACGTAAATTTATGATCATGTTTATTCTTGTTATGATCTTGCATTAAAAACTTCTTATTTGCATAATACAAAAATTCGTTATGTGCAAAATGTGATAAAATACAAAGTGCCACAATAATTTATTATATTAAGCGGCCTACCCATAAACTTTCCGAGTTTCATGTGATATAGTCAAACTAATTAAGATATCGTCACCGAAACTTAGCATTCAAATTAATTAAATTAGTCCGAACATTAAGCATGTGATGTAAATCAACACCAGACGTAATAAAGGGCCATTTCAAAATCGTTTCAAATTTATGTTTTACGATAAGAATTATGCAAGACAATTTGATAATAATTCAGCAGTTAATGAGAGCATAAATTTGCATTTGACTTGAGCGAAATGTTTGGATTCCACTCCAATAATATAAAATGTTATTTCACTGCTAATTTTCTTTACTTGCAGTAAAACGTCGTTGCATTCAAAACAAGATAATTGTAAATAATTATAACTTGGAAAATCCTATACAGTTTCCCTCTAGATATAAATTAAAAACAAGCAAGTAAATTATTTGACGATGATGACATCATGGATAAAATGATTTACAAAAACGATCGATAGACTAATCGAGAGAGCTAAATGTTAACGCTAAATTAAGTAGTAACACCTTCTTAATTCAATTGCAGTGTATTTGAGAAACTATGAAAATTAATGGTTGTAACAACTAGCGATTGCGCGCTCAGGATCACTTACAAAGAAGCGGGATGCTTCCTTTTCATATTAACTGTGACATGGGTCTTGTGAGAAGACTCCTAAATATGTTAGATTCAGTTTAGTTTTTACAATAATTAACAGTTTTTCGCAAAATTTATATAGACATTTATTTTTGTACGAAAAAAACATAAATTAAATTGCAATTTGTAGTAATAATTCAATAAAATGCACGTGGAGGATTCAGAAGTAGGTAAATATTAGTGTGTAGTTGATATATATATTTCGACTTATTATGTAACATAAAAAATAAACAAATTATAAATAGACAAAACGATAGAAACAATAAAGAATACATTATAAAAGAATATCATAAGCTTCTAAAAGGTCCATCTTTAGTCCTTTATTGCAGAAATGTAGCACTTTTCAATTTTGTTTACAAAAGGTATGGCTAAAAGCTACATATGTTTTGCAACATTCGATGTATCACATTTATTTATTTTTTGCAATACATATGTTATCTTTTGGCCATACCTTTTGTATACAAAATTTAAAAGTGCTACATTTCTACAATACAGGACTAAGAATGGACATTTTAGAAGCTTACGAAATTAGAAGAGCATTATTGAACAAAATTCCAGTAATGAATGAACATTTGGACTTTAAAACATTTCAAATTTTTAGACATTCTTTTTTGTTTCTATGGTTTTGTTTATTTATTATTTGTTTATTTCTTATGTTTAATAAGTTGTAGTTCTAAAGATGACATAATAAGTCGAAATATATATCAGCTACACACTAATTTTATTTTGTGAATCCTACACGTGTATTTTATTGAATTATTATACTCATTATTTATTTATTTAATAAACTTTAATAATTCGATATATAAATTCAAACACAAATGGAATTAAACTACATTTAAAATAGACTGTTCATTGGAAAAAGTTAACATCTAATAATGTAAATATTGTTGAAATGTTATTGCTACTGTTCACGGTAGCACAATACTGTGAATAATGTAAATTAAATAAAAATTTCCGGTTGATTAATAGATAAATATGATAATGTAGTCAAATAATCAAAACATGTTTTTACCGTAAATAGTAAATTTTGCGTTACAAATTTATTTCATTCTAAGTAAGAATAAATTATGCTATGTGTATTACAACATATGGCCAGGTAATAATATAACAACATAATTTACAATAAATATATTGTGTATGTGGTATGAACACACATGTAACCAAGGTCTTTAAGAAGCCTAGCAAGACTGTAAAAATAAAATATTTTTTAAAATTGCAAGAAAACTCTTACATATTCAGAAAATTACACCTTGAAGATTTTATTATTAACAATTTGAAGCTTATATATTGCCATTTTTAAGAAATTTGATATATTCCGTTTTAATTCAATTGCATAAAATAATCAAATCAAGCAACAACTTTTAATACAATTTTAAACAAGATACATATTTTATAAGCATTAAATTTTAAACTCGTGTATAAATTAGTTTTGAATTTAAATGAGTTTATAGCATAATATATTCATCCTGTTGTAATTTAAACTTTAAAATAGCAAAGATTTTAAACATAATTTAACGTCATTTAATATCAAGCCACCACCAACAAGACTCGAATGGTCTCCTTATTGAATTAGGAGAATGCAAACTAGTCGTGTTGAATCTTCAATCATGCACCACACAAATTCAATAAAACTAAAATATATTTGATTCAATAAATCATGCAAATCACTTATCCGACACGTATCAAATGATTGCACAGTGTGTGGCAATAAAACATTTCGGCTGGCTACAAATATCAAGGCCAGAAAAGCATCTCAGAAAATAATGTTCAAATATGAGAGCGATGGCGAAAATGTCCTGAGTGTATTTGAGTCGATTTTAAAGTGCACTTGATTGATATTTATATATAGTTTTCTAATCGAAACTTAACCGAGCGTTAAAGTGAACATGTCATCGAGAATTTTCGCTCGACGATTTTTTAAATTCCTACTTATTTTTAATTCATCAGCGTGAAGTGAGTCAACAACAGCATAAACAAATTATTGATAAGAAATTTCGCCGTAAAGAACTATCGAGAATGATTTTTGAATAATAATAAATAAAATCGATTGTTTCTAACAAATACGCAAAAGATTAGCAGAAATAAACAATTTTAATCTACGCATTGCCTAGAAATTTATAGTCTATTGTTTTTTTTTTAATTAATGTATCGGGTTTTCATTATTACGCATTCACGTAATTGGTAAATAGCGTTACGGCTCTATCAAATATTGTTTGATTGAGTTATTATATATTTTTAATTAAAATTTGTAATCTCATTTAACTTTACCACTTGAACGACTCGCAAATTTTATCTTAGATGGTTTTATAAACGCAATGATAATGAAAATTACAAATGAGAGAGCTATTTTGACAATCATTTTCAAAATTGGAAAAAGTCTTAATTAGAGTCGCTGCTTTCTGGCAGCATTAAGCATTTCAATCTCGTTTCAATTCAATTCAAACTTCTAGATTTGTATGTTAGATAGATGCGAGTTGAATTATAAGCGTAAATATTTATTGAGATGCGGCAATAAATATACATAACATACTATGTATAATATGTGTATGTATCGAAAATATTGTATAGTACATAAAAGCGTGCGAAAACGCAATGCAGCAGAATTATAAACAATAAATCATTAAGAATTTTATTCTACGTTTAGTGTTTTTCTATGTTGCATAAGTGTAATATGTCAAATTTCTATTAGCTAGCTTCCACGCATTTTTCATTGCTTGCTAGGTCCCGGTTTCAATTAGGCATGTTGATGATGAGAGTTTGTACGAATGTGCAATTTTTCAAATCGATTTGTGTTCTAAAATAAAATATTCTCAATCAGAATTCGAACGATTATTAATTACAATAATCCGTTTGCTTTTTCACGCTACATTTGAAATTTAAATAACTTAAAAGCATTATTGATTTGTTGCAAAATGTCATCTCATGATGAGCTTTAGAGCTAAAATATTACGTCTGCCGGAAACGTCTATTCGTTTTAAGGAATAAAACATATATATTTTATTCATATCCTTATTAATTTTTATTTTGCAATGTATGTGTCCGGTATTATTTACGATCTCTTGTAGTAATTTGTAAATGTCATTTTCATTAAATGTCTTTTCTTTAAATGTTAATTTTAATATTTAAAACATGAAATTCTCTAACCCTCTACTGTAAAGACTTAATATTTGTCAACTAATGTATGTAGATGAGGTATGGTCATGCTGTTGATTAGTCCGAAGCGTTATTGAGTTTTTAAGACTCTTTGTGAGCCGCAACTATGAGACATTTCATGAAGGGCGATACGTGAATTGCGTAGAAAGAAATCAGGTATGATTGTCTAAGAGCTAAATATTACACAAAAAACCGTTTGGAACTATTTCAAAAGTTTGGATACAAAAAAGAAGCTCAAAATATGGTTGTCATACGAATTAACGCAAAAAACCGTATGGATTGAATATCTATCTGCAAATAGCTGTTGAATCAGAACAACATCAACCCTTTTCTGAATCGTATGGTAACTGGTAATGATAATTAAGTCATTTACAATAACAACAAGCAAAAACTGTTGTGGTTGAATTACTATGAGCATGCCCAAATGGTGACAAGGTCAGGATTGGCGGTTAGCAAGATTTAGCTGTGTTTTATGGGATTAATAGGGAATCAACTATACTATGAGTTGCGTTCCTTTGGCCAAACTGTTAATTCTGACCTGTATTGTCAATAACTGGAAAGTCTGATAAAGGCAAACGCGTAGAAACGGCCAGCCATGGCCACTAGGAGAGAAATTTTGTTCTCTCATGACAACACCGAGCCGCACGCATCAAAAGTGTCCTGCCAAAAGTTCTAGGAGCTTGAATTGCAGGTTGTTATGTATTCATCTTATAGTCTGGACCTGGTATCAAACGATTCCAACCTGTTCTTGTCTATTTCAAATAATTTTGATGGTGAAAAATTTGCTTTAAGAGAAACTTGTAAAAGTCGACGGTCGCAACTGTTTGCCAATAGGACCTAAGGTTTTTATGAGATAGGCATAATAGATAGACCTCTAAAATGGTAATAAATATCAAACAAAACGGTACATATTTGATTTAAATCGGATCATTTTAACTATATTAAATACGCGCTTCAATTTCATGCAAAAATAATGAATTACTTTTTACTACATCTTATACTTTGTTGTCGATTTGCGTAGATTTTTACTGTACATTTTGCAATTAGCATTTTGTTAAAAAAAATTGCAATTGGGCACAATTTTTTGCAACCATCGTCTACCTGCAACACTTTTCTACGCAATTCACGTTTCGCCTCATAAAGTACGCAGTTTTTGATGAAATTCAAATTTCTTGTTTAGCATATACAGAACCTCCACTTTCTCCGCAATTAATAAATAAAAATAAATACAGGTGATATAGGTTTGTTGCTGCTAAAAGGAACACATTTCATAAATAAAGTATTTCCCAACTGCCATCATGTTGATAAGGGGTCTTCAGCAATAATAAACCTTACACAATGTATGATGAAATAAAAATTAATAAAGATATATAAAAATATTATTTTTGTTTCATTCCACAAGTGGGCAAAACTTTCCGCTAAATTTATTATCAATAAAAAATAAAGTCGTTGCAATAAGATATGCAATAATATACATTGTGTGTATAACTTTTAAGAAAGGTATGTCTATATTTTAGTATAATATTTAATTTCTCAATTTCCTAAAGTCATATCTGGAGGGTGAACAAGCGTAAACACGCGCGTTATCTACCTCTCCTTTCTGTATGTGCGCTAATAAAATGCTGTGTACTTAACTTTCACGAACATACACAAAAAATAAAGCTGTTAAATATTGAGTTGACAAAAACTAAAACTTTACAATAAAGTTACTTAAAATTACTAATCCAATCTACTGGTTAGTTTATTTTATGTATATACATTGTATGCGATGAAAAGTAAGTGTAAAAGGATAAAGAAATTGGAAAAGTATCGAAAGAAATATTTTCATTTATCGATGGAATTGAATTTAATTTGTAATTTTTGTTTGTGTTTAGAAATATCAAAACCTTGAAATTCGAAAATGAACAATTTTAAAAAGTTCAAAATGATTACTTTAAATATAACGAAATATTAATACAATAAAATGAATTTCGAAATGAATTTATTAGTAATAAGCGGCAATAGTTTATTTTGTTTGTAAATAATAGAATATTATTATAATTATGAATGAGATATAAATAATTAATTAATGCGTTAATCGGTTTATACGCTTGGAACAAAAGTGCGACCTTGCTGGAAATGAAACAATTTAACAACAACAATAAATGTGAACCATCCCGGGTTTAATCAAACAATAATAAATACAATGCGAAATCGAATGAAAGTAGTATAATTTAAAATACGTATAATATTATTTTTATAAAGAAGATTTATATATAATACAATTGATATGAATCATTGTTTCTATTTCAGAATCGCGCAATACGCGTTTATCTTATTTTGCATACTCGTGTGTGTAATATTGTAAATAATATTATTGTATGTTTAACATGGAGAAATGTGGACATTGCCGTACATGTACATGACACGATTTTGTGGTGGAAAATATTACTTGGTGATAAATTGAACTTGACATTTTACATTGACCTATATATAACGTTATCATTGCTAAAATAATATTTTGGATTTGGAATCCGTTTGGATCGCATTGGACACCGCAGCGCGTTTATCAACAAATACCGAAAAGTAGCTATTGTTATTACTTAATAAAACATAAAAATCTCCTATTAAATAACATAACCTGTTTCTGTATTCTGTATCGTTTTTTATCGGAGCGATTCGGATATTTGAAAATTTCCATGTATATAGTGAGCTCATCCGTATTTAAAAGACTAGATTTTGTAACTCATCAATAAATGTGCATCATGTATTACATATTCGCATTATCAGTTTTTGTTGTAGCTGTGGCTGGTGGCTACTCAGGTAAATGAATTAGTTAGTTTGCACCCAACATCAAAGCATTTCATGATTTTTCAATGCCAATCGTTTTTATTAATTAGTGAATTTTGCGTCGAAAAAATTGCATAATCCGATTGTTGAAATAAATTCAATGTTAAAAATTCATTCGACGATATAAATGTGTTGATGTAATTGCGTAAATTCAACTTGAATTTATTTTATCGGCCCGACAGTTGCGTTGCGTTTCGCGCAATATTTCGTATTTAATTAATAATAATGAAATTTGTGCTTTTTAGTTAATTGAAAATTATTTTTGCCTGCCTGCGTTGTGAGATTAGTACCTTGTTTGCTAATTAATATAATTTTAGATTACACGCGTTAACACAAATAAATTCAATTTTCGCTAGAAATTAACGCATTAAAACTTTTTGATCGCAAAATAGTGCGCAAACATTTGCCCCGCATGCAAATTACAAATCACAAACGAGAAAAAATCTATTCAAAAGGAGATTGTTTCACACATTATGTGTAATTAAATTGCTATTTGTTTTACAATATACAATATACAATATAAGTCTTGCAGTAGATAATATTTTATTTTGTAAATTTGCAAATAAATCTATACTACGATTCATTTATTGTTAATTGTGGGATAAAATACGTGGTATCCATTTAGATAATGTTTGATTACACACGTTAACAAATAAATTCAATTTTCGATAGAAATTAACCTATTAAAACTTTTTGATCACAAAATAGTGCTCAAACATTCGCCCGGATGCAAATTGATCACAAAAAACTCTATTCTAATGCAACTTGCGCAAAAGGATATTGTTTCACACATTAAGCGTAATTAAATGCTATTTGTTCTACAAAATACAATATACAATATAGCTCTTGCAGTAAATAATATTTTATTTTGTAAATTTGGCTATATATATATACTACGATTCATTTATGGTTAATTGTGAAATAAAATGCGTGGTGTCCATTTAGATAATTGCTCTTTTTAGCAGGACAAAAAATTACATACGCTACATATTATTATTAATTAACAGTGCTTGATAATGAATATAAATTATTTTAATGGAAATGCTATTTTATTTCCGAAAAACATACATTAATTTTTGATTATTTATTGAAAATTCATTTAATTTATGTATGAATGATTAATGATTGAAATATTTTAGCTTTTTGTCCAAGTTTATGCGTAATATTATGCAACAACAATAAATTAACAAAACCTGCTTTTTTCCCAAATCAACACATATTTTTATATTAATATGAAAACAAAATATTTAATTAATTTGATATTTATTTTGAGTAAAATTCAATTTTTATTCGAATTGATTTAGGCTTCAGTTTATGCATGTAAATGAGTGCTGAATTTTATGAATAAATTAAAACCGAATAAAACGGCAAATAAAATTTAAATATTTTAAAATAGATTAAGTTGTTAATAATTTAAAACTCTTACCTTAAACCCGATGTGTTTAACCAATATCGATCAATTACTTTTTCTAATGGCGAATTTTCCGGCGAACTATGTGCTCTGGAATTTTACACGACTCGATTTATAATGCGCGCGAATTATGCAGAATCACGAATTTTAACATAATTATTGTTTATATCGTTTATTACAATAGGTAATTATTGATTTATCGATAAAAAAGCAATAAATTAAACAGCAATTAAATTTAATTAGTATTGTTTTAGAAATTTCGCATTTGTTACAAACCCAATTAAAATGGCTGAATTAAATCATCAATCAATAAAGTTTACGATAAGTTAATGCCTTGATATATGAAAGAAAACGTCACCGAATACCTAAAAAAGTTTTCAAAACAATTTTTAATTTTCAAAAACAACGATAATAATTTATTATGAAATTTAAATCAATAGTTGAGTCAACTTTTTACTTAAAACATACATTATTGCAATAAAGGTATGACTTTATTTTTCTTTCATAATATTTTCTAACTAATGTTAAAATGTCAGCGTAATTAATTAAATTAGAAGCTGAGCTGTGTGCAGGAAAAACAATGCAAATATGTTTCTTTTATGGTAGAATAAATTATTAAGAAGCGCAACATAAAAAGCAACAAATTTAATATGATTTAAGAAACAAAATTTAATGTTAAGCAAATATTAAATAATGCTTTTAGTTAAATTAATCCATAAAAATTGAGAGTGTTGAGAAAGACAAACAATAAGAAAAATAATTGTTGTTAAACAAGCAAATTACTGATGCTGATGAAGGAATAATTTTTTTGCTTGTCTGGAGATTTAAAGCCCGGGCCCGCAATTAAATGATTTATTATTATTGATTATTTACATTGCAACAAAATTTCAGAAAGGTATCATATTTTTAATTTAGCAAATGATTGATTGCCTTGCAAACTGGGTCCGGTTTTAAATTCGTGACTTTAAACCAAGCAAATTTAGCGAATGTTTTCCGTTCATTTCTTATACAGTAATATAAGTTTTACTACGCATAAAATTTTGTTTATTTAGAAGTAAAAATGCAATAACGAGCTTTAATTAACTTATTTAGTATCGCCTTATAAATATGCGGTTTAATAGCTAATTATTTTTCTAATCGTGAAACTAAAACTGATTTATTTTTATTTCAATAACAATGTTGGCGACGAAAATCTGTTTAGTTGTTAATGCATATTATCCGCGGTTTGCATATATATAAATTATTCTTGTATTCTTACATGAGAAAATACGTATTGGGGATTATACACTCTTCTTTGATGAAATATGGAATCATCTGAGTAATGATAGGCAATGTCCAGGTGACACAAGTTAAGGGGATTGCGCTGGAATAGAATATGAGTATAATTTGTTATAGGCATTATTATTATTATTGTACTTAAGTGCATATATATCTGTTAATTTGGTATATACCTGGATACCTGGATGATTGAGACCAGTGTAATGATACCGCGGATGTTAGACACTGTAGACTTATTAGACCACGGATAAAAGCGATCTTGGATGATTGAGACCCAGGATAAATAAGACCGTGCTAAATGGGATCAGACAAAATGAGACCACACAGTAGTATTTAACACTTTTTAATCTAACTGAAAACCCTAACACTTTTTCTCTCTTTTCCTTAACCTAACCTAAGACGAATACTAGTCCCAATTGTCCGATCTCAATCATCCAGGTCTCATTCGTCCTACAATTGTTAATCTTTGTGCCCAATGGGTTCTGAAGAAGGGGTTTTCTATAAATGGGCTTAATTGTGACCTGTGTGTGTTATTCTACTTTACTTTCTTTATTACATAAAGTTGATATTATTAATGACAAGGTTTTAATACAAGAAAGCGTAACATACAAGAACTTGTTAATTGTCAGCATTTAGTGAGAATTTTTGCATTTATATTTTGCCGCTCTCCACACAGCTGGCTATATCTAGGAGATATGTACATATATTGTATGAGATGTCTTGCACCGAGACCTTGTAAGTCAAAATATCCCAACATGATCAAGAATCAAAATAAATTACTCTCTCATATGAAAACTTAACTCTATTTATAGCTTTAAGTACTTCGTATGTGCGCAATTTTCACTAAAAAAATGAAATATGAAATCAATACTGCACATTTCAACGAATTCCTCTACTCTGCGAATAAATAATTATACAATACACCAAGCAAATTTATTACTTCCGTCACAAATATTATTATTAGTGTTGATTACTTATTGAATGCATTGTTGATCTGTCATTGTTGTCTATTACTATGTGTTTGCTGTCTAATAAACATAAAATGATGTACAAGTTTGTATAAATTTTAAATGAAAGTAAATGTTGTATCTACACATTCTATAGATGAGATATAGATAAAAGGATGTAAAATAATAGGGAAATGTGGAAGATGAAACTAACGTAGCGTGTATGTGTATTTATTTGTAGGAAGTTCGTCAGTGGCAGAAAACGGCGTGAACGTGGAAGGAGATATTCAGGCAACAACGATTCCGCCGACTTCACCAACAACTCAACTACCGCAAGGATCGGCACACGTTCCTGCATCCGGAGGAGTCAGTCCACATCAATTAGCCTTTTTTGATTTTCACAACGCCCTTGCAGGTTACTTAAATACCATGAGGATGCTGCAGCAACAACAACTCGCCAACAAGTACGTTTTCGCAATATAATCTATTTTATTTTCACATTAATCCCAAAGGTGTAGGGAACACGATTTAAACGAACATTTATCCCTTGAGCACTTTTGCAATTACTTCAATTAACAAAAGCTCATAAACATTCTCTTTTCCGTTTTGTTCGAGGGCAATTTCACTTTTTCCACTCTTATTGCTTGATTACAAATATAATTATTTCTGTCTGCTCTTTTATCTATTAACACCGAAATTAAATTAGATTGTACTTGAATGCAACAAAATGTCTACAGGCGGCCTGTATTATACTATGTATGACTAATAACGAATTAATTATTTCTATAGAATTTGTTTACGAGGCAAAAATATACTACTAACACAAACACGTACGCGTACACACGTACTACGATTCTGTTAAACAAGTTACTTAATTGACATTTGTTTTTACATTTTTTACATTAGAAACATTAGCCCCAAGTATATTGACATTCACAGAGGTGGATAATCTTCTCTATCTCACATTAAAGATGTAAAACTATCATTTTACTATTTTCACAATTCAGAAAATTTTAGATGGATTTTTACTCTCCAACCGATATGTTTACAGTTTTCTCATGACAATTCTTTAAATTTCTGTATTTTTTATCAAAACATTACACATTTTCATCCAAATTTAAATTTTAAGATAAAATAACGATTCATCAAAATAGGTAATAAAAAGTATTCGTATTACAAATGCTTCCGAGGCATCAAATCTATTAGAATTATGCAAAAAAAGGAAGACTACTGTGATTAAACTATTTAAAGAAGTATTCTCATTATTCATAACCGCATGAATTTTGTAAATGAACAAAAAACATTTTGATTATCATAAAAATTGCAGCGAAAAGTTATCATCACTCAAATATATGACAAATAACGAATTAATTATTTCTATAGAATTTGTTTACGAGGCAAAAATATACTACCAACACATACACGTACTACGATTCTGTTAAACAAGTTACTTAATTGAAATTTGTTTTTACATTTTTTTACATTACAAACATTAGCCCCAAGTATATTGACATTCAAATTTGTTTATTTATTTGCGAAATGAAAAAACACAAAAATACATTTTCAACATTACGGATTTATCGTATGGATACACTCGCTTAATATTGTATTTTCCTCCTAGGTATACGCACAATAATTTAATTTGTGTAATTTGTTGTGATTTATTTAATTCGGCCTGCTTTTATTTTAATGTCGTTGCTCGCATCTAATTGGACGTTAATAAACTTTATCTAGACAGGCGGCTACTTTCATAGATTGTAATTTTTCTTTTTTATGTCAAATACTAATCTTCTTGCATTTTTACCATATTTTTGTAGAGCTGCTTTTACTTCTTATGCTTATACTTCGTCTCTTCCTAATAATAACGCAAAAGCATCAGCCTCTTTGATCATTGATAATAATTACAGAAGAAATCAATATCAACCTAATAGGTATGGTTTTGAAGTATACTTCTCTCTAATTAATGAGCGTCCTTTATTCTTAAATGATGGTTGTTTTTAGCATGGCTGCTGCACATTTTAATATGCCAATGTTTGGCTTTACCCATTTCGGTTTTCCTAATCAGGGGGCCGCTGCTTTCGGTGGCTTTGTTCCGGGCGGTTTTGGAGGCGGCTTCGGTGCCGGAAGTTTTTCCGGTGTTATACCTCCAGGTGCCGGAATGATAGCGCCACCAGATGGTAATATGCACGGCTCAATGGCATCAGCCTCGATCGGCGCAGATGGCTCTCATCAATCGGCAGCCGTTTTCCCTGAAAATTCCGTACGCTACTTTTATTTAATCAACAAAACGCATTAGTTAATTTGTTTCGTTTTTTTTTTGTAGCAAAACCCAAATATATTTAACAAATTTCATGAACATCCCGGACAGCAGCAGCCTAATGGCAATAACTTCTACGGAGTATTCACTTCAAGTTCCTCTAGCAGTATGACTGGTCCTGACGGTAAAGTTATCGAAAATCATGAAGCAATAACTTCAGTTGATAATAATGGAAAAGTAACAACTTACAAAGTGAAGAATCCTTAAACATTTTCCATGCATCGTCCAAAAAGGCAGACTCCATTGAATAGCACTTCAAAATTATTATGAATACGCAAAATAAAATTAATTACAATACACACAATTTTGTTGGATAATCAAAATTTAAGGATAAAAATTAATTATCATGGGATTATATTAACAAACCGTAAATTAATAATTTCAATTAATTAAATAAATTGTGTCGTAGTAATTTTGAAGTAATTAGATTATTTGAAGTCAGCCGTTACTTGATGGAATGTTTATAATATGGCTGTTTCTTCACTACAAATTATAATTTTGTTTGTATTTACATATAAATATTTAATAATATATTTATTAAATTAATTAGTTTCCGCATTGAGCAAAATTCGAGTTATTAAGAATGCAGCAACTATACATTTATGATATTGAAGAATTGTCTCATTGAACCACTTTTCTTCTCTTTCGTATGTCATCACCTAGATCGAAAACTATAAATTACAATTTTGTATTAATTACTTGCATATAAATATTTATAGATATATTTATTAAATTAATTCGTTTCCGCATAGACCAAAATTCGAATTATTAATAATGCAGCAACTGTACATTACACAAAAACAGTGATGATATTGAAGAAATGTCCCATTAAACCACCCGAAAGTAGGACCTTTCTTCTCTTTCGTATGTCATCACCTAGATCGAAAATTACAAATTATAATTTTGTGTTAATTACTTACATATAAATATTTAATAATATATTTATTAAATTAATTAGTTTCCACATAGATCAAAATTCGAATTATTAAGAATGCAGCAACTATACATTACGCAATAGCAATGATGATATTGAAGAAATGTCTCATTGAACCACCCGAGACTAGGACTTTTCTTCTCTTTCGTATGTCATCACCTAGATCGAAAAATAAATAGGAGTTTATAGGACAGAAATTCGTGCGGCTGCATTTCTACGTCGAGCAATTTGTACACACCTAATCTCCTATTTACACATTGTTTTCGCCTTTACACGACTTCAAAAAAAATGGTTGGCATTATTTAATTAAGCTCGCTCGTGAACTTTACAACACACACGTATTCTTTAACAACATTGGTTTATTTTTTTTTCATTTTTGCGTTAGATTTAAAACCGGAGTATATCGAGTTTCATAAAAAAGTTGCAGGGAAATGTTATCAGAATTTAAAGCAGATACACATTTTATACATAACACTGGTGAGTAAAGATCTTCTCCTAAAAAAATTATATTGATTATGAAGATTTTAATGTGCAGCAACTATATTTGCTTTCTATTTATTCCTATCACACATGTAGATTTCATGATAGTAATCTTTTTAGTTTTTGAAAAGCGGGATTATTTTATTTTAGTTCTGTATTTACACTACTTTACATCTACTTATCGCAATTGCAATACGACGTTCTCTTTGACCCTTAGTTACCAAGAGTATAATAAAAAATTATCTAGGGATTCTTTGAATCTTATAGTACAGAGGTGGATAATCTTCTCTATCTCACATCAAAGATGTAAAACTCACATTTTACTATTTTCACAATTCATAAAATATTGGATGGATATTTTATTTCCAATAAACATGTTTACAGTTTTCTCATGATAATTCCTTACATTTTTGCATTTTTCATAAAAAACATTTCATATTTCCATCAAAATTCAGATCTATCAGAATTACGCAAAACAAAAAAGGAGGACTACTGTGATGAAACTATTAAGTAGGTGCATAGTTTTTTTGCGTCATTGTTTTCTTATAAAAACTTTTTTTTATTATTTTTTCATAAAACTAATCTTCTGTCTTTCAGAAACAAAAATGCCTACCGAAAATCATCTCCATATTCGCTATATTACGCTCTACTATTTTGAGAAAGGTTGAAAGACGGTTATTTCGCGATCTTAACGAACTTTTCGGCGCGGAAACAAAGTCAAATTGAAAGATGGTTCAAGGGGTTCAAACCCGGTGACACAAGTCATGCAAATCAAGAAGGAAGAGATGGGCCATCGGATTTAAACGATCAGGCACACCTTTCTCAGAGTGGTAGAGCATAATATGGCGAATATGAAGATGATTATCGGTGCGCATTTTTGTTTTTAAAAGAGATTACTTTTATGAAAAAATAATAAACAAATCGCCAATTTTTATAAGAAAACAATGGCGTGAAAAAAGCTGCAATAATTATGCACCGACCTAATATTTATAGAACTGTTCTTGTTATAACCGCAAGAATTTTGTAAATTTCAAACAAGAAACATTTCGATTTTCATAAAAATTGCAGCAAAATGTTATCACCACTCAAAGTATTATAGATAAGTTGGAAAACGTTTTATAAATAATTAAACGGTTTAAAAGAACATTCTATAAATATCTATATATTATTGCCAACCGCATGAATTTTGTAATATCGGACAAATTCTCCGGATGCAAAATAGAGAAAATAGTTAGCGAGCGAACGATCGAGCAACGTGCATAGAAAATGATATATATTTGATTATTCATTTGTGTTATTACAGTGTTATTACGAATCGTGGAATGGCGCTTAACGTGCTGGGAATTTCCCCGAAGAAAAATTGCGCATTGTGCACCGAAAAAAAAAGATAATGTTATTACAGCGCGCTGAATGTAAATTATAGCGATTTCTTATAAAAACTAATTTTAATTGCCCCTACTTTCAACACTCATCATTTTGTTTTTCTAGCATTAATACAACGCTATAAATTTCCGCAACAAACTTTTTATATAACATTTATTTGTTTTTCAGCATGGAATTAACGAAAAAATGTTTAAAATAGATGGAAACGATAAAGTATTAAGCTGATTTATAGCTAATAGTTTTCCAACAACAGTATTAATTTTAAAAATTTCCATTTCAGCAAATAAATACATCAATGGTAAACACATCACAAATGATTTTTATTTATATATTTGTTTACCTATTCTATTTCAAAAAACATTTTTATTTATAAGCAATTCATTTGAATTGAAAACAAAATTGCATTTTGTATTTAATAATCATTTTTTTGTGGAACATTAACGCCACGATTGTTTAAAAATAAGAGATTGACTAAATATATTATGAAATTGGGGACATATTTTTATTTCACCAATAATATTGAGCAAAAAAATCTTTAGTTGTTAATTGATAACTTGTTTGTTATGAAAGTTAGGATTTTGTTACGTTATTAATTGAAATTATTTCTTATTTCATGGTTTGAAAACAATAGTATTTTGTGATCTATGTTATTTTGTTTTATTTTAATGTGAAGTCTATTTAATTATTTATTTACATTCACGAATCAATTTCCGTTTAATTTAAGTTTCCGTTTTCGATAAAATATCCAAGAACCTACATAAAAGAAGCCAGGCAATTTCAGTACTATAAAGGTATGTTTTCAGTTAAAGAATGTATAGTTAGATATGTTAAAAATTGCAGTTTTAAATGTATCTAACCAATTATAAAAAACTACAGTATTTTTAAATTTGTATGTATAGAAAATAAAAATGGATTTTATATTTAATAATCGGTTTTTTCTGGAATATTTTTAGCACATTAACAAGAATAATTACTTAAAAATAAGAGATTGACAAATATTTTATAAAAATGGGGAAAGGTTTTGATTTCACCAACAATATTGATCAAAAGAATCTTTAGTTGATATTTATTGACAACTTGTTTGTCATGAAACTTAGCATTTTGCTACTTCATTATTGGAAGTTATTCTTTATTTAATGAAGTTTATAACGTTAGAACAATAATTCGACAAATTAATTCACTTGATTTGTTCCCAATAATTAGTAGTTGAAGTTAAAATGTAGGTAATATAGTTCGCCCTTTCAGTCAATAAATACAAAAAACAATTTCATCGTTTGAAAACAATATTATTTTCTATTCTACATGTTATTTTCTTTTTATTTAGTGTAAATCTATTCAAATGCGAAACTTAAATATTTTGCACTAAATTTTATACACAAAGCAATATTCGTTTAATTTAAGTTTCAGTCTTCAATAGAATATTTAAAAAACGGAATAAAATATGCCAGAAAATTTCAGTACTATCATGGTATGTTTTCAGTTAAAGAACGTATATTATAATAAAAAACTAGAGAGTTATATGAATGCCCTTTATATACTCCTAATATCCTAATCCTGCTAATTTAGCACATTTCTCATATAACTCGTTCCTACGCATTAAATAAATATCTAATGTTGCTGATTTAGCATTTTAAAATATATAAATAATAATGCTGCACCAATTGGAGGAATCATTTCTAAGATTCACTAATTACATTCACTTTAGATTCACTGATCATTCTATTATTCGCTTACTATTGCATCATTCTCCTTAATAATTCACTCTAAATCAACAACATTACGATTTATAATCATTATTAAATATAACATAATAATAATATAAAATAAAAACCTTTTTTTTAATTTTGGGTTTAAACTAAAAGAACTTATTTTTTTAACTATTAAACGCCTCCGAAAATAAAATAGAGTATTTTCAAATAGGTTGAATTTAAAGATATGTATGAAAGTCAAGTATGTGCACCGAAATTCCTCCGTTAAATGAAAATACGGCACTGGATACAGTAGTAAGTAATACACATAAATGTCCCTTTTTAAATTTTGAAAAGAATGTAAACAAATAAGAAAATTCTAAAAAAATAAATTACCACAGAAATATAATGTATTCTCCAAGTTTATAAGCATTTTTCTCTTCAAACGAGCTCTAATTTATTTTTCTTGAATATTGCTCGTTCTTTTTGTATATTTATCATATTAATAAACATAATTATTTTTTTTAAATATTATGAAATTAAATTATGAAATATTATGAAAATGAGCTGAATGAAAAATAATACGAGTGAAAAAGTTGTTAATACTGTTAAAACTTTTCCGTTATTTGTTTTGTATAAATAAAGTATTTCAGTTGATGCGAGTTTAAAGTTTGTGCCAATAATGTCACTTATGTATTGATATTATTTTGTGAGAAATGACCCAAACAAAATCACATATAAAACCGAACGTCAGTCCAAGTTAAAGCAGACTCTTCTCATTCCACAAGTATCATTTATCAATAAAGAAGAAAGCGCGATTTGATCCTTTTTTGTTCGTTTTGACGCAATAAACGTAAAACTGATAATTAAATGTAAGCTTAACGTTGCACTGCTATAAGAATAATTTGTTTTCATAGCATCCTACTTAATATTCTCAACGCAAATAATCATTTATGCAAATTTTATCGATCAAATGGAATCCTCTTTATTGATGGATTCATTCAATAAAATTTAAGTAATTAATTTTACTAGATTTTTACACCGGAGCGAGATATTTTTAACCTCAAACGTTGTGTGCACCTTCAAACGCTGCTTTGATGCACGATAATTTTATCCGCTGATAGAGTTCTTTTCATGTTCTAACATACCTAATTCGAAACGAAATCAGAAAAACTCTCTGATATTGACTTGGCTGCCCCGATAAAACAAATAAAGATGCTAAATTTATGCAGCCTGAAAATGCAATCGGTTTCGTCATATCTCGTAAAATCGTCTTGAATCCTAATAAGCCTCTCAATTTATTAAATCTTTATGTTGTTGGAACTACTATATAAATAGTAAAGTATTGCTTTTTTATTTATTCTTGTTACTATTTTTAACTATAAGTGAATTTATTTGAATGTGAATAAATTCGAATAATTTATGTTTTTGATCAAAATAAAATGCGTTTTGAATTCGCACCTAATTTGCATAAAAATGCAGCCGGCTTCGTTTTGGTGCACTTTGAATCTTTGTTTTGTTGATAACACAAACCGCACCGCAAGTGCATTTCGCATATATTGTAGTTGAATATTGAACTTGAATAGATACCAGTCGTATTTTATTTGAGGTAACCTAATTTATGTTAAATTATTCATGATTGCCAATTAGCATGCGACAATTTAATGCTTGTAACTAATACATTTTACTCATTTGTTGCAGTGTGTGGTATTGTTCTCATAAATTAGATGTGAATCGATATAGGAAATCGCTGTTGAGGTAAGTGCGCAAACAAATTGATATTTCTAACATTAATCAATACGAGTCAGAGGAGACAAACGATTATTTTATTTTAAACGTAATTATTCATTGTTTTGTACTCTCTTCGTCCGAAAGTATAGTATACCTTTCAATTTTTTACATGATATACATTTACATTTTTATTATGTTTTAGAATATAATCACAAATTGTAATTTATACAAAATTGTATTCTTATATATTATATTTAAAGTTAATCTTTAGTGATTTTATTCTATTGTATTTATTCAAAATTATACATAGAGTAATAATCGAAATTGGAGACATATTAATAGCACTGCTTAACAATTACTCACTTTTCTTATACTCTAACAATTTTTCGCAAAATATCATTACGCAATTATTTAGATTTCAATTTTCTTCCAAGCACTTTATCACAATTTTTATTGAAATTTGCCATTTTGGAATTACAGCGGGTGTCATTAAAATGTTAATATAATTCGTTGTTTGTTATTTGTCAATTTTTTGCACAGGTGATCTATGGAAATGCAATTCGTTAATTAGTAATAAAACTAGTACTTATAGTGATGTAAAAAACAATAATTGAAAATCCCACGTTTTTAAAGAAATGTATACCATATTTTCAGACGGAGGTAGTAATTATTTATACTAATCTTGATAAATTGAAGTGCATATCAAAATTGTTTACTTTGAAAATGGATCAAGTCCATTCATATAATATTAATAAAATTGCCAATATTTTAGTAGGAAAAGTAAATTGCATTCGGTAAGATACATATAGACAAGTTTTATGTTCATTGAAACGCAAACACTTTAATATGCCAATAAATAAATAAAGTAAATTAATAAACTTTAGCCACTTTCACAATTTAGTAATCGTATTTAAATCTTAGTTAGTCTTAATCAATGCGATAAATTTGCATTATTTACCTTCATTTTTGATTTGCTATAATATAAACACAAACCTCTCAATGCTCATGTATAATTGGACTTAGGCCATTTTGCCAAAAAAAAACAGCTTGATTATCCTATGTGCATTCACGTTCTAATGCCTTCTAATTTCGGAGAAACAAAAAACCCAACTTTATACAGGCAGTGTTATTCTGCTGGGATAAAATGCGTAAGTTGTGACATCGTTCGGTGCTTAGCACTCTTGTGACAGTAATTAAAATGTGGCGTTGTTTTGATATTAAAAAAGCAACATGTGAAAATTCGTAATTGTTGCTTTGTCATCACTAGTGAAACATGTTGGTGATGATTAACATATTTTTTTCACGGCACATTTTTGACTTAAAAATTAGGCGACACGAAGCTATTGCAATAAAATAACATAGAGTTAATGTTAAAAAAAAGAATTTATTTTTTTAATTTATAAAACAGATAAATGAAATGAGAAATTACAAAGTTGATTATATAATTCAAGCGTTACAATTGTTGCTAAAAATATAGCTGAAAAGTGCATTAGCATGAGTTTATATACAACAATATTTGCTGAAGTTGCACATTCCAGATAATGCATGTGGTAGGGATATTTGTCCGTATAATTTATATAAATAAAGTAATTCTCAATTAGTTGCCCTTTTATTTAAATTCTCATATGTGGAGGTCGACGAATGCAATTCAAGATATTCTTATTCTTTTAGTATTTTTTGAGAAAAAGTGATAAAATTTCTCAAGCTAATTTTTGTACGTAGTAAACAGCGCTAAGTTTAAAATAATGATTTACATCATGGATTCAATGTTTTAAATATGTATACAGCGAGAGAGAGCTTCTATGTAAGCGTGACAATACCTTCAATTTGTATAGACGCATAAAGTTAACAAATCTTGAATGTATTTCTTATATCAAATCACTTAGCTAATAAATGTCGATAAAGAAGTGATGATTAACATAGTTTTTTTGTCACTGCACAAATTTTACTTAAAAATTAGGTGACACAGAGCTATTGTAATAAAAGAACATAGATATACATATGAATAAAATATTTCTCCATTAGTTGTTACTTTGTTTAAATTCTCACATGTAGAGGTTGGCGAATGCAATTCATATTCACGATATTTTTATTCTTTTTTGTATTTTTTTAACAAAAGGTGTATTTTGTGATAAAATTTCGCAAGCTAATTTTTGTAACAAACAGCGCTGAGCTTAAAGTAACGATTTACATCATTGATTTTCTGTTTTAAAAATGTATATAGCGAGAGAGATATTCTATGCAAGCGTGACAATACCTTCAACTTGTAAAGACGTATAAAGTTATCAAATCTTGAATGCATTTCTTATATCAAATCAGTTAGCTAATAAGTATTAAAAAAATTAAATTTACTATACTTGCTTCATAACAATAACGTATCCTCTGCTTTCTTTGCATTGAATAGTAGTCGCTTTGATAATTTCTTTCCTATACTCTCAGACGCCGCAGTATACGTAGATATTAAAAAAAAGTTGCAGAACATTTATTTATTTACCATAAATAAAAAGTCATTTGACATTTATTGATTATATTTTCTAACACAATAAAAGTAATGCATTGGATTTGTTTGTGATGTAATTTTAAAAAATGATGATGACGATAACGAGGTTTATTTATATAAATAAATCCGATTATAGATCTTGTAGCCGATATTTACGACATAAATTTTGAAATATTTATAAGAAATGAATTTTGACGACACAACAGAATTCCCAATCCGCACAATTTCTTAAAAATCTGAAAATTATCATTTTTTGTACATAATTAGCAATTGTAATTTCTTATATCAAATCACTTAGCTAATAAGTATTAAAAAAAGTCATTTACTATACTTGCTTCATAACAATAACTTATCCTCTGCTTTCTTTGCAATGAATAGTATACTCTCAGAAGCGACAGAAATGAATTGTTTGCTGCAAGTATACGTAGAAACTAAAAAAAAAGTTGCAGAACGTTTATTTATTTACCATAAATAAAAAGTCATTTGACATTTATTGATTATATTTTCTAACACAACAAAAGTAATGCAGTGGATTTGTTTGTTACGTAATTTTTTTCAAAGCAAATTTCATCATTTTATGTCATCAATGAGGATGAAGGCAGTGAAATCTTTTGAAAAGAATAAAACAAATAATTTTGTTTGCGGTAGAACAACATCATTAGTGATTAGATATAAAATTCAATTTTCTCGGCAATGTTTATATATATTTAGTGGTATTTTAGCATCTTATAATTTATCACTCTTCGGAATGTATATGTGAAACGCAAATTCGATAAAACTAAAAGTTCTTGCATGAAAAGTGGCTTACATCAATCAATGAGTGCGCCTTCGCAGACGTCTTCTGTTTTAAAATAATACCATATTCTTTTGAATACATAAAACTGAAAACAGCTCCATCGCATTTTCAATTCTTCTCCATTTGCTGAAAGCATTTCACCATTCAATTATTGCATCAAATAGGAATCATAGATTACAATAGAAATACTTTATGATGGGAAGCTCTCAAGTGTTTCAAAAAGCCGCCGAAATAGTCGTATCGTTCTTTCTAGCCGCTTAATTTTTATTTTCGTTATAGGGGAGAATTGGGAAATTCCCCAGCCCTAAGAATAGTCGGTTATTGTTCGTAAAGAATAAAGAAAGAATAAATTGCAACTAATGTACATGAAAGAGCAATTAATATACTGTCTAAATTAATATAAATAATTTCCGAATTATATTATTCAGTATTAAAAAATCAAAAAAAGGATAAAAATCATGAAGGGGTAATGGTGACACTAGTAAGGTAATTACGTTCTAACAAATAAAATAGGTAAAAAAGCTACACATTGTAAACTCGTCGTTAAATATACAAAACAAAAATCGCATTTGTAATTATCAGGAATATCCTGTAAACTACATTCCGTTTGGCCCATCCCGAACATAATTCACATCATTCGTTGTCTTTTTCAAATTCATATCATATTAAGCTAGGAACGTCATGTGAAGAGCAATCTATTGCAAATTATATCTTGAAATATTCAGCAATGTACTGCACAATTCCTCTTATATATATTATTTATAAAAATAATTTGGTTTCAATTTTTATGTACATTTCATTTATTACAGAAAACACGATAGTAAGGGCTGCTAATTTATTGGTTGAGGAACTGTGTCATTTTGCAATATGTTAGCTTACGCAATGTTTGTAAGGTACTGATGTGTTTTTCTAAGTTTCCCTATATTTAATAATTAGATAGACCAGGTTGCGGCATTACCCAACTTTTCCCTGCATACGAGTATAGAATCCTTTTGTTATTGACCAATGACATGGAATGATTCAACTTGTCATATAAATCCATTTCGAATGAAACTGTACTAATTGTGTAAGTTGGACATAGTTTATTTACAATACAATGTGCATCGATTTTCATTTTTGCATTGATTGTTTATTCACAACAGTCCGAACAACTCAGCTCAACAATACAACGCAAAATTTACATTCAAATAACTTTTTCCTACTTTACATTAATAATAGTCTGCAATTTGTAACGCTGTCTCTCAAAAGTAAATTAAAATATGCTTTGCTTAATATTTAATCTATGCGTATGACGGTTGGATTATTAACTGTACGGTTTGCATGTTCTGTTCAAGAAAGCACAACTTTTAAGGTAGAAAGAAGCTTGCGGTTGCGAAAGTTTGCATACACTCGCTTGTTTATTGTGCACAGCATTAAAAAAATCCTTTCGGCTACATTGTAATTCATTATGAATGTTTAGGTAATAACATGCTAAATTAGAAAAACATCTTCAAAGCGCAAATTCCTTAAAGAGAATTATTTGCAAAGCATTTTCTCCGTGCAATATTATTAAAGTATAGCTAATTTACTCCTTATGTAAATGATTTGCATCATAAGCTACATGTCGAATTACATTTAACTTAATTCAGATACAGATGAACATTTTCCGTGTATTAAAGCTACTTTGTACCTTCATATGTATGAAACTTTATAATAGCAATAACTATAGCAATTTGTCATGTATTAATTCTAATAAATATGTGCTCCTTGCAGCATAATTTTCATCAAAGTTTAAAGCTCGCCGCAAAGCTTTGCTCAAATTGTAATAAATTCGATTTCACTGCTTTAATTCAACGCCAATTTTATTACTAGATAGCGTTGCTTACACAAAGTTATTTATTTTTTTATACATCGAAATCAATACAAAATAATAAAAAATACTGTTTTTCATTTAACAGATAGAGTTGGCGATGGAAATTGACTGTTAAATTGGCGAGTTGCAAATTAGGCTAGAGGACATGTTTATTTTTATGTATGAATTAATTTAAATAATGTTTAATTATTCCAGCAGAATTAATGTAAACTTTTTAAAAACAAAACAATGCAAAGGTGAATGTGATGAACTGTGTTTAGATCCTTATGTCCTTATTAATTAAGTCCTTCCTATTAATTAAGGTATCGAAATGATTTAATTTGCTATGTAAGATTGAACATCTCGCGTACGTAGCGTAGAAATTAGAGAACCACAAACGAACTTTTATTTTGCCTGGAACGAAACCGAAACAAAAATTTTTGCATGTAAACGCACTTGAGCGCAAAATCGACAGGCAAGTTATCAACTCGCCAGTCTGAAATATTGAAGATGTAGTAGTAAAAATATTTGAATATAATTTTATTTGCAAAGATTATTGCCAAATTATATTAATAGAGTAATTGATAATGTTGCTGCTTAGCAGCATATTAAATTGTAATTCCACCTTACCTCCTTATTAATTAAAGTATTGAAATGATTCAAATTACTATGTAAAGAAAAATATCTCGCGTCTGTACCCTTAGAACGACTTTTCGGTAGTCAGTCTTTTGAACAGGAATTAGAAAACCTCAAAAAAACTTTTATTTTGCGTGGAACGAAACAGAAACTAAAATTTTTGCTTGTAAACGCACTTGAGCGCAAAATCGACAGGCAAGTTATGAACTCGTTAGCCTTAAATATTGAAGATGTAGTTGTAAAAATATTTTAAGTTAATTTTATTTAGAAATATTAAGTTGAAATTCCAGCTTACCTCCTTATTAATTAAAGTATCGAAATGATTCAAATCACTATGTAAAGTTAAAAACATCTCGCGTACGTACCCTTAGAACCCCTTTTTGGTAATCAGCCTTTTGATCAGAAATCCGAAAACTGAAAAAAACCTTTATTTTGCCTGGAACGAAACCAAAACAATAAATTTTACATGTAAATGCACTTCAGTTGTGAACTCGCCAGTCTAAAATATTGAAAATGTAGTTGTAAAAATATTTGAAGTTAATTTTATTTAGAAATATTATTGTTAATATTAATAGAGTAATTGGTAATGTTGCGACTTGGCGGTATATTAAGTTGTAATTCTAGGAAAATCAATGGAAACTTTTTGAAAACAAAACAATACGAAAAACGAATGTATTAAGTTGTCTTTACATTCTTACCTCCTTATTAATTAAATTATTCTTATTAATTAAAGTATTGAAATGATTCAAATTGCTATGTAAAGTTAAACATCTCGCCCTTAAAACCCCTTTTCGGTAGTCAGTCTTTTGAACAGAAATTCAAAAATCGAAAAAAACTTTTAATTTACATGGAACGAAAACTATTATACAATAGAATGAAACCGACACAAAAATTGTTACATGTAAACTCATTAGAGCGCAAAATCCACAGACGAGTTATGAACTCGTTAGCCTAAAACATTGAAAATGTAGTTGTAAAAATATTTGAATAGAATTTCATTTACAAAGATTGTTGTCAATATTAATGGAGTAATTGGTAATATTGCGACTTAGCAGCATATTAAGTTGTAATCTGAATTATTCTCTAAGTAGTTCGGTTTACACACGCCAAATCTCCCTAAAATCGCGCAGAGACGTTATTGCCAAGTTTTGCGTTTAACTTTATATGTTTACATTTCCATTCAGTTTAATTGCAGTCAGCCACATTATAAATTTCCTGCTCGTTTCATATCAATGTTAAAAACACAATTTTTGCTTTGAAATATTAACCGACAGCTACTTTGTAGAATTAAGTTTGTTTAATATATATAATGCGACGTGTTTGGGGTGAACATAAAATATTTTCCTACTTAAAAACTTGTAGTATAAAGTATAAGTTTATATAAGAAATGATGTACTTGTTGTAAAATTACGTAGCTGTAAAACTTGTTACGCTGAATGTTGATATTTATATTTAATCTAATTGCTTACCTACGTTACGCGCAAGATACTATTTCAAAATTGATAAATCGATTGAGCTGCGTACGTGTGGAAAGAGTTTCAACAACTTTATTATTCTTAGATGAAATTACAAATTATATTAAGTTTATAATGGAAAACATAATGTATGCCTGATAAGCTTAAAATTAAAACTCCACTATACTTTGTCATAAATAAGTTATTTGCAATTTATACGCTAATTAAATATGCATCGCAACAGAATGGCAAAAAATAGATATATTAGGTCTACCAGAAAGTTCTGTGCGTTTGAGAAATAAAAAAAGTGTAATAAATCAGTTAATACAAATTTTTTAAACAAAAATTATTACTATCTATTGCATTCTTACTGTACATTATTTCGCACTATTTTTTTAATAGCAAACTTTTATTTAAACCGTATTTAACTTAATGATGCTGGGGCTTGGAAACCCATACATTTGCATTTTTAAAATGCTTTTTTGATAAATTCTACATTTAAACCAATACACAATACTAGATAATCAATAAAAAATCATTTACAACCTGGAATTGCCAAATAGTGAGCTCTTAAAGTGCGGAGTTGAGGCAATGTCTATTCTAAACATGTAAATTAGCCTACAAAAGTAAAAAACAATATAAAATCTATATTTAAAAATTGTAATTATGCTTGCA
>JARJDW010013722.1:0-13184 GCA_030264715.1 Adinopsis sp. GC000173
GCACCTATTCTCGAATGTGTGCACAATGTTCATAAACATAGCTGAACTTTACAAAAACGAGGGGAATAAAGAACACGGTGCAAACTGTCAAAGCTGTCAAATTTGTGTGAATGGGGAATAAAAAACAGACAAACTGCACAAATTGTGCATGTTCATGAACATTTTGGAATAAAAAACAAACCTTATATTTATCATACATACACTAATTTTGATAGACTATTCTTCTATCTATAAAGTTCGATTTTTAAAACTTTAGCACAAAAGGTCAATTTCGATATAGTTGCTTTAAATCTTGGTATGAATACGTTTTTATAAGATGCATTTTGCTGAGATGTATTCATTTACTTTTACAGCCTGCAACTTTATGATGTTCGGCCATAAAAAATCGTTTAACTACATAAAAGTGAATAAGTAATGATACATATATGGTATGTACATTAAAAGATTATTTGTTGCTCGCAAAAATCAGTACATTTACCATAAATTCTTCAGCTTCAAATATATAAAGAAGCAACATTAAAAACACAATTTTTACAAAATATATTTCCAATAATTGGGAGTTAATTATTGAATAAACAAACAATGCAAACATGTACTTAGATATTGAAAAAATCAGCTAGAATTAATAACAAAATGTGTGAGTTAATGTTATTGGATGACTTTCTAATAATGAAGTGTTTTGGTCGTTAAGTGACTTTGCAATAATGCTGAGCGACCACAATAAAGTTGTTGAACAACTATCCTTAAGTGACTAAATGGCTAAAGTAAAGTTGCCTAGACACAATATTGTTTGTTTTACTATAAAAAATAATTTGTGACAAAAACTTTGAAATACATTTTTTTCTTTTTTACAATAAAGTCGTAATTTTCTACATTATTTTGTAATAATACAATTATTAGGCTCGAAGTACACAAAATGTTAATGAATTCAATTAACCCAACTATTTTATTCCACTGAAATATGAAATTACTTTTTCCGAGCCTCACTTTATGTTGTAACTAAGCGCCGTAAATGAGTTCATCAATCATTTTGGCATATTCTCAAATTATTTTTACATTTCAGAAAATGATTTCCGACCGAATCCAATACGTTCCATGTAATAGTTTATTACAAGATGCAGGTATATGAAAAGCAAAAAAAAAATGCGCTGAAGTAAAACACGTTTGTAATGCAACAATGCTTGCGTTGTTATTCATGTACGTACGCTGAATATGTATTTATTTATACATTTAATGTTGCTCCAACTAAACCTGCTAAAATTACTAAAAATTTATAAGATTACGTTGCATGTTTTTGAATGCATACAAAAGGGGTTTAAAACTGTCAGCAGCAAACGTGTGCGTCAACCTACACTACAGATAATAATGCATAGAATGAATTATGGTGCGAACGCCGAAAAAAGCCAATAACAACAAATTGTTACGTAACACGATTTGATTGTATTGTTGCCTACATATATTTAGCAGCACATCAAACAGGAAAAAAATACAGGCAAAAACAATCCTTACGTGCGGCATAAATCAATGTTTGCTGCAAAAATATTGTGACAGTGTTACTACTGGTGGCAAACAAAAAATTTTTCTATCAGATCACGTGAAATGTATTTATATGAAACGTATTTCCCGAAGTTTGGCAATAAATATTCGTAAATGTTTCAATCTAGTTCAATTTTTGTTCAGTTTATTTTTTTTATTACTATTTTCTTTTCCTTGTACGCGGCAAAATAACCGAAAACGCAATAATTCAACGTGGCACTCTTTTTTTAATTTGTTGATTTATAATTTGATGAATGTTGGTTCTGCAAAGGGTTTTTGAATGATTTATAAACAGACTGTTACTGAATTATATTTTTGCTGGCGAAGAGGATACTTGTTTCGACAAAAACTAAGGCGAAAAAATATAAATCGTGCGGTGTTGCCCTCGAAGCACGAAGCAGCTAAACAACGAAACGATGTAATAATTACATAATCTATTTCAGATTGATTTTTCATAAAAAACAAATTTAATGCTGCCGCTAATTGTAGCAGCAAATAAAATGAAAAAATAAAAATAAAAAATACAATCGGGAAGAGAAAATACAAGTAAAACACTATTCAATTCGAATCAATTTCAAATGTCAGGCTAGTTCCGTTTGGATACAATTCGTACAAATCTAGTGCTTTCAAAAAGTTAGAAAAAATTGCCGGTGGGAGCCTAAACACAACAAGTTATACTTATATTCTATTTCGCTGATTAAAAAGTTGCTGGAAGAGGAAAGTGTGAGTGAGCTCTGAGCCCGAAATTCGATACAAGATGGGAACAAATGTTGTTTACATTTTTCAATTTGTCATGCGAATATATTTATTTGCACGCTGCCAAAAATAATAGAAACTGACACCTTTTGTATTATTTATATGTAGATAAATTGATAAACATCGTTATACTTGAATATATTTAAATCGTATTTATGTATAACTTAACTTTTTGATGGATTTCAACACAAAAGTCATATAAATATTGCTGACATGCAGCATCTCGATTCTATTCCCCTCTTGTGCTGAAAAACTAAGCTTAGTTTGATAATTATTTATATGTAGATAAATTGTTAAACATCGGTAAACTTGAATATAATTAAATTGTCGCTTAAATATAGAATATTTATGTATAACTTAACTTTTTGATAGATTTCAGCTAAAAAGCTATATAAATATTGTGAAATGCAGCAACCCGATTCTATTCCTCTCTTGCGCCGAAAAAATTGATAATTATTAGTAGATAAATTGATAAAAATCGTTACATTTGAATATATTTCAATCGTTGCGAGAAATATATGTATGCATAACTTAACTTTTTGATAGGTTTCAGTACAATAGCCATATAAATATTATGACATGCTGATTCTATTCTTCTCTTGCACTGAAAAATTAAGTTTCATGATTTTTTATATGTAGGTAAATTGATAAACATTTTTAAGCTTGAATATAGTTATATATTTAAGCATAACTTAACTTTTTGATAGATTTCAGCACAAAAGCCATATAAATATTGCGACATGCAGCACCCCGATTCGATTCCCCTCTTGTGGCGCTGAAAAACTAGGCTTAGTTTGATAATTAATTAACTTAGTGTAGAGCATGCATACACTTGCACACAAAACGTTTACTTTGGTGGAATGAAGTTGTCAGTTAGTACTCAAGTGATTGATGAACATTGAAGCTGAAATCTTCAAACCGTGGTAATGATTAAACCCGCACACACACGCGCGCCTCACATTTACAAAACAAAATATTAATGACTTTTTTATGTGTGTGTAGTGCGAAGAAAAAATTATGTTGACGATGGATGGGAAAATTGTTTGCAAGCAATTCGATAAAATGATGTAAGCAAATGATATATTATCACAGGTGTGGATGTGATAAGAGCGTGCATGAGTAATGGGATATTGCTTCAATATATATTTTTCTCCACACCACCGTCCAAAAAAAAAAAAAATCGGAGGGTTCATTATTCGCCGAGAAAGTCAATTGATGAATTTGTGGGTGCATTGAACTACCCCCAATAACTAGTTTTTAAACGCGCGCGCTTCTTTTTTTTTCCTTTCTCTCTCCCGAGCGTAATTTAGACGTTATTATGCACGGTAGAAAATGTGCGATAATTTTCAGAACGAAAGAAAAAACCGCACGTCGAACCGCTTCTTTTTCGTTTGATTCGGTGCGGGGTTGTATCTTGTCTGATAATTCAATTTATCATAAAAATGAAAATAGAAAGTGACACATTGATCAATCAGTTGTCACAATGTGGAATCAAATTTAATGTTTAATAATATTTTTTGCGAGAATACAAGAGCGCGACTTTGATTTATGCAATAATAATGCGAAAATTCATATGATTGAATTGTTAATTAAATTTAATATTAAATAATGGTTATTTTAAAAAATAAATTTCGCCTTGAACAGCTACATGACGTTACTAAAATTTAATTATTTATCATTATTTATCAAAATCTTTAAATTATTGTATAAAAATTATTGAATAAAAAACTCACTTTTAGATTTTGTCCACCAGACAAGAAGAGTCAGCGTCTACCAAACGTAAATTTTTCTCTAGCAGTCTCAAATCTCACAGGGAGTAATAATCTTGCAAATAGAACATGAAATCTATTTCAACAAAACTGGTCTACAATTGGAAGAAGAATATCTGCATATTCGTCGGTGTTGAAATTTTGAACTGTTATACAATAGTACTAAAAAAGCTCTTCGTAGCGTTACATCTGACCTTGATCTGTTATGCATGTACTTTCTCCAAACGTTATCTGTGATTACGGTTGCTATTTCTCTGCGACGGAGAAAAACCCAACGTGCTAAACGGCACTCTGCACAGGATGTTGTAAAATTCAAGCGACAGCGTTGGAGAGGTGATAGGAGACGGCGTGACGATGAAAAATCGCAATAAAACATGCGGTTTCAAATCACGTTTAAGTAGTGCAAATCAAGAAAATAGGGTATGGAGGCGAATTCAACGAATCTGGTCTAGGTGTCGCTTACAATTTGTTCGGTCTAAATTGAAGACATACAAGACTGCGTACTCGTCGTTTTTCCACATGTGTTGTTTATTTTATACACTAACCACCTTGATTTGAACTACATGAGAATGGTTGTTGCCTCCCTATTTTTCATAACCAATTATTGAATTGAAAAAATTGAAAGTATTTTGTTGCCATTAGTATAAATTTTCCATTTTGCTATTCGCTGCATGTAAGATTTCTGAATTTCAGCAACAATATCAAATGTTGGTCTCTTACAATAAGTTATTACATATTTTCTCACAATATGGTAGGTTTTGTACATAGATACTTTTGACGACACACGTATGCAAAGATCTTTCTCGAATGAAATTCCACTGTTGGGCATTTTTAATCTATAAATAATAAATGTAAATGTAATCAAAGTTGATGAACTTGGTCAACCACCATATCATAAGCAAACCTCTGACTTATACCTTGAACCAGCTAGTGTTAGGCATGGGTGGTATTTGGGCAAGATCCAGCTTATCGCTCGCAACTACTAAGTTGTTACTCACTTAGCAGGCAACAACCATCTGTTAGGTACAGGAGGATGGCATGGATGTGCAAGTAAAAGGATTGCAATCATTGCGGACTAGCGACTAGAGACAATAGCAATATTAAGTTTCGGGTGGTACAGATTGGTTGTGTAGTATTAGCAACTATAGCATCCGACTAATTTTGATTTTGTTTTCAATTTTTAATAAAATTAATATTTAATTATGTTCTAGTTACTTAAATAAATAGCAAAATATTTTTTTTTTGGACTTAGAATAAGATTTTCAATTCGTCTTAAAAATATTTAAGTTCGGACTTAAGAAAATGTTCAAAATTGAAAATTAATGCAATTAAAAATATAATTTATTTTATATTTTTTTGCAAACATATTTACTTTTTATACTACCGTATAATAAATAGAGTAATTTGATTGTGTTTAAAAGTAATTAAAAATATGATTAGGATTTGATTATGTTTACATTATTATGCGTAAATGTAATATGTAACTGTAACATAATCATTTGATTAACCAAATGAAATTATATCGTATTATGTTAATCATTTTAAACTACATATATTTGTTATGTTAAAGAGTATTTTTATCACAAAGTTGTAACAGATTTAATTAACCTAGTTCGTAAAAACGGCGATGCTTTTAATTAAAGTTAATTTGATCAATTTTGTAGTAAAGAATTAAAAAGAATCATTTCATTCAAACAACCAACAGATTTATTTTTATTTAGTTCGTTTATTGGATCATATCCCATAATACGAGTGCTAGTACAAAACAAAAATAAATTGAAAAATTGAAATTCAATTTGTTGTTCGTTGGTGTTTGTTGAAAAAATTAAAATTTTATTCGATACTTAATGGACAAATATTCATATTTTACAACTGTATTTCAAATATTAAATGCTCACCTGTTTACAGCAAATTATTGCCCCAATAACAGTTAATAAAAAATCATTCAATGTGCAGCAGTTAATAAAACTGAATGAATAATAATAAATATTTTATTTGATGGCGCAAAATATTACATTGGCAATGGTTGCGTTTTAGGCAAACGATCTAATATTTGAATTCACATTAGAGGGAAAGTATTTAAATTAACAAACATTCCATTTGGTATGTTTGTCATTTTGTAATTTGTTTAACGGTTTGTATAAGCAATGGAAATTAACTGTGTAAATCCTGAAAGGACTCAGTAGCAATTTTTCATTGACGAAAGTGAATAATTTTGGTCCGTTTGTGGTTGCGATCTAATAAATTAATTTCATTAGGATAACCAACTAGCATTTTCCTAACCAAACAAAGATAATTGAAAACCTTCCCAGTTATACATATACATATACATGATAAACTATATCACAAAAACTATGTCGCTCATTATCCGACGCTGGATTTTACACGCGCTCTTAGATTAAAAATGTCACGATTACATAATTTTCGCGCAAAAGAAGTGTAATTTAATATTTACAACAAACATGTTATCATAAATATTCGTTATGTGCAAGAACGGCAGCGCCACCAAAGGAATATTTTATAATTTTATAGTCGACATGATGCATTGCTTTCTATGAAATTATTATAAACTCAATTTATATGTTATATTAATTCGTTCAGACATGCATATTAATTTCAAGTAGAAAATCGCAAGTGTGCATTCAGATACGATCGCAGTTTATTATCGATTATAATAAATATGGTTGGAAAGAATGGTATAAATCAAGTATTTTGGAAGGGTGCGATAACGTACCACAGGGAACGCTATATTTGACAGCATATAGGGGTAACTAAACATTAAGACAAGATAGCGGCTATTATGTCAACGGTGAAATGTAACTAGTTACTTATGATAACGAAAACATATTTTGGGTTTGCTTTCAAGAAATCTCATTTGGATTAGTTCTTATTATATCCATTTATACTACATACAAGTAGTATGTGCTTATTAAATTATAAATAATTATAAGTACGCTCATTTTTCATACTTACTAACGAAATCTCATCTAAGAAATGTGTAATTTTCCACATATGCATCTAACATAGGTGGTTATTATATTATGTTTAAAGCCATTCATTATATTTTTTATTTTTAAAATGCAAATCTCGCCAAATTAAGCTATTACGGTACGTATTTTAAAATCAAGCAGCAGTAAAATTTTTATTATCGGATATTATAACTTGCATATTGTATTTTGGATAACAGCAAGGCGCTAAATTTATTGTTTATTACCCATATGGCGATAACATAAATAGAATATTAATTTAATCAACCATTTATCAGAGAATTTCAATATGTATGAAACGTTTTATCGAATTACGTACTCATATATGTGCTATTAACCTTGGCATTGCTGCGAACTTGAAAAGCTCGAGGAAAAATGTTGATACGCGCGAATGTGTTAGTTATTGTATTGCACCTACAATATACATTTAAACCATTGTAAATGCACAGTGTTTTTTGAATTATTTCAACCCAAAGCTTGTAATTTTATTTTAATTAGAGAAATTATACTATTACATGTGCTTAATATCTGCAAGTATTTAATGATAATTACATTGTTGCATTACATGCATAGTTAAATAATTGCACCTAATTAATTAATTAGCAACGTAATGAGAGTTTGAAATATTTAAATACTTAATCGATAGTACGTACTTGCAAGTGAATATTCTAATGCAATTATGCATTACGACACCAAAGCATATTTCATCAAATTGCAAAAATTGCACTTTAATAATTATTTTAATTTATTATTACGTAGACATAATTCAATATTTTTGCAGACAAAAATTGTAAAATTTTATTTAAAAAAATCATTGATTTATAAATTTTAAGCCAAAATATCTTAAATTTTATGAATGATAATCAACAAATGGTAATGGTTACAATAAGTTGTTTTATAATATTTTCTATATAATGTAGATACCAATTTGCTTCTTAGGGATATTAGGAACCATAATCACATAACAATGCATAGACGCAAGTTATTTGCCACAATATACAAAATATTAAGAAGTAGCTCTCGTTAACTCTTGAAGTAATCGTTTGAAGCTATAAGTTTTTATTTTACGTATAATATTATTTTAAAATTCTTCTTGTAGACATTATTGACAAATTGCCTTAAAATAATCAATTGTTATGATCATGAATAATTCAATTTTATAGCGTAAAGTTCTAAATGATGATTAATTCAAAAAATAATGTGAAATATTGTTAATAATTCACAGAGAATAATTAATTTATAAACGCTTTTATTCGTTGAGTGAATGCAATTTTTTGTAACATCGACCTTTATAAAACGCCAGACGTTTTATTTTAGCATAGAATGGTAAAATTGGAGAAGTTAGAAATACGTTCCCTGCCTCATTTTGTTTCGGTTAGACGTCTAGCCTTGCTGCTAAATTTTTGTGCACCTCATAGGAATTGGGAATTGGGCCTAACAATGGTCACTATTGCTGTGCCATTAGTTCGCCCCTAATCAATATCGTCTGGACGCTGATGGCAAGCACTTTGAGTACCTTTCTGTTATTACAAAAGTAAAAGGCAACTTATATTTATTTCTTTATGTTGCTATTAACTCAATGTGAAAGGTCTTGTAGATATTTCTTGCCAGGCGGGAAAAATAAATTGTTTTTCCATTTAATTAATGTAGCAATTATTTTTTTACCTAAGCGTGTAAATAGATTACAGATACATGTATTAAAGTGTAACGAATTAGAACTGACATTTAATTAGTAATTAACTACAAAATTGAATAAATCGATAATGCATTCAATCGGTACGGATTTTATAAAACAATAATTATTAATACATCAAAATCAACAATGTGATATTGGAAACGTGGCAAATTTCCTATTCACATCACGTAGCTCACATTTAATATTTGTTTCAATTAATTTATGGTGATATGTTAAATACAATTATCTGGTAATGTTTAAGTATTGACAACGGTAACAGCCGCCAACTTTTTGCACGTTATTCAAACACCAAAATGCGGCATGTGTTTCTCTAGTCGGATTATTTAATTAATTAGATAATAAAGCCAGTCAACATAAAAATAAATTTTACGAACTCTAAATCCGTATAAAGATAATCTATAAGAATAATTTTTATTGCTGGTGCAGCGGCAGCAGTTGTAATCGTTTCTGATTTAACCAATTGCTCGTGAATTGAATCTAAAATATTCCCTCGAACGTCGATTAAAATAATGACATCATTTCAAACATTAAACATTTCCCCCCATTTACGATTTTTAAACACTAAATGGCGGTTTTATTATACATCAAAAACTATAAAATATAAAAATATGCCAACATATTCTCCGAAAGATAATAAAAAATTTATATCCTGTTCGTTATAAATAAATGTACGCATTTCGACCACATCTACACCAAAATATATGAAAGCCTGTTTTACGTTATTATTAATCATTGTTTTTTTAAATAGGTAACACATATTTTTACATAAAAAACAAGCTAGTAAAAGATGCAAAAAATTACATAATCATTTATTTTATAAATATCAGATAATACATTTTTTCTCACTTTAAAGATTGCATCTTTACATGTTCAATAAATATTCTAAATTAAAATAAAAATAAAATAGTCTAATTGTATATTAATTTCAAGTTTGTCAAACACCATAAATAAATGTATGCACTTCAACTATTTCTACACAAAAATTTGAAAGCCTATTTTATATTATTGTTAATTTTATTATTTAATAATAGTTTTTAACATAAAAATAAGATAAAAAAAGAAGCAAAAATGTATACTACTCTCGTTTTTATTGTTGTAAATAGCCTATTTGTAGTAAACTTATTCATATATTTTCTCACTTTAAAAAATACGTCTTTAAATCATAAATAAATGTACGCATTTCGACGACTTCTACACAAAAATATGACAGCTTGTTTTATGTTATAGTTAATTTTATTTTAACATAAAAGGAAGACAGTAAAATATGCAAAATTTACCTCTCTAGTATTTGTTTTTGTAAATAGTCTAATTGTAAATTTATTTGTATTTTTTGTTCTTACTTTAAAGGCAACATTTTTAAATGATAAACAAAAACCATTTCGTTCAATTTGTAAACCGCATAACAATTTAAAGGAAAAACCTTACATGCCGTTTAAACGGTCCAAACAGCTTTTTTTATTTCCTCTATTATTCGCCCCTCTTTTATATATTTCCTATAATTTGAAACAAGCAACTGTAATAAAAAAAATCGAAACGGAGAAAATCAATTTGCTGCCTTTTTAAAACTTTATTATTGTCCTATAAAACAAAGATAATAATTCTACAATCGCACAATGAAACTATTTTACTAAATGGTAAATTTTGCAAGTGGATAAAATCTTCGCTGCGATACAATGCCTGACAATAAAAGATCAACGTCTAAACTAGTTTAATAAATAAAATACTGCTTTACAATTGACGCTCGTAAAAAATATAAATATGTTATGAAAATCCATGCTATGCCTTTTTGCATCGTCGCTTTTTGGCGCTGAAAATATGTAAACAATTTTTTTAATTAAATATTGCCCTTTTTGCATCTGCTAATGAAATGTGCGCTTCTGAATAAATAGAATTCGAGCATGCCGTTGCGAGCATTAATATAATATAGAGGGATAAAACAAATGAATAAGGTAATAATTGAGGTGAGGTGAGTTATAATAATGCAGACAAAATTCTTAGATAGTAATTTAATTTACGGTAATAGTTTTGGTGGTTAATTAAAGTATTTCCAAGTTGGTTTATGGTTGGTGATAAAGTGTATCATTTGGTTGAGTCATCGAGTACTAAATAAGCTTAGAGGGGTGTCTGGTTCTTCTAAGCATGAAAAAGGGGCCTTGAAAGAGATACAAACTTAATTTTCCTTTTGACCGCTTTGATAATCTGATAAGGGTAAACAGCTTACATCACTTGTAATTTTTTTTCTTCTTGTACGTTCTCTCATTTAGTTTTATATTGCCATTTCATAATTGCGTTTAAAGGTTGCAATTAAAGAGCATTTTTAATGTAATTACTTGTATACGTTTTTCTTCGCTTTTTGCGCGATGCAAACAGAGAATTGGCTTTTATACTATACGTATACATTGTCTTACGTTTTTTGCGAAAGGGGGGGTTGAAATAGAGAAGAACATCGTTCTACCAAAAATTCTCCATACCAGGTTTATATAATAAAGGACACATTTAACTTTTAAAATAACTTTTTTATGGTTATTAAGGGCAAGTTCAGTTAATAGACTTCCTGTAGTAAATTTAAAAAGTAATTCGCTACAAGTAGCTCATAACTTTTATAAATTATTTTCGAATAATGTGTCTACAACATGTTTACATTATTCTTGAGAGGCGTGCGTTAAACATGGATTTACGTACTTTTTCTCAAAGATTTGCATAATAACCGTTTCATACAATTTGTATTTTATTTACGTTTGAGTAATTGCGATGTTTTTTTCCCGCAAATCCCGCACAATGTTGAAATGTAATTTTTATCATTTACCATAAGTTTCAACAGCATTGTTAATACAATACTGTGAGAAATGATAATAAACGACATGATAAAGATGTACTTTATGAATATAATCCAAGAATAATCGTTTCTTCAAAGTTTTAAAATAGCAGCTATGAAAAGAAAATACTTTCTCACTTTAATTTCTATTTAGAAAAAGCAAGTTTAAACTCTTATTGTGCTAGTTTTAACCGTTTTAAATTATTTATGATGCTATTTTAAAATAAAAGTAGTTTAGTTTATAGATTATTATAAAGCTCGGATGTTTAGCGAAACATCTAAAACGCCTACAATGTCTCCAACACTAAGTGGTACCTACATTACTCTTGTCAGACATAATGTCAACTCTATTCTTTTCCTACGCCAGTTGCATGATGCATATATATTTACGTTTGCTTATTATGTTGATAGCCTAGACGCTCGCAATCTAATTAGAAATATAGCGAATCAATAATAACGAAATGTTTCATTGATGTATGCTTACGAATGAATAAATTTTGAGCTTAATATGCGTACAACAATGCCGTATAGGACGCGGCGCCGTTGTCTGATTGGAGCAATGAAAAATGAGTGGAATTCTATTTCGATTAAAATTAGAAGGTTTGTGGTTACTTTCAGCGGTTCGAATTTACCCATTCAATTAAACTCGAATGTTTTGCGTATGAAATGAAAAGCAATCAATAAATTTTGCACCGATTCATGCGCTTCAATTACATTTTATTGGTGATAGACATATCAGTATTTGGAGGTGGTAATATTTATGTTTCGGGTTAGACCATAATTGCTATTAGTAAACTTTGATTCTATTTTATATAAAAATAATATATTATAATTGAAAAAAGGTAAAAATATTTGCAATGCAACATAAAATGCGTAGAAGCTAACAAAAAAGTAAAAATTCCCTTTGTGTGCAGATGGTAATTACAAATTGTACAAAGGCGCTTCAATTACATTTTCTTGACGATCGACTAATCAGTATTTGGATATGGCAATAATATGCCTTGATATATTATTGTTAGCACTGGACCATAATTATCAGAAGTAAACTGTTATTCTATTTTATTGAAAACTATAATTGATATATGATGAAAATAGTTTCAACGCAAAATATTGTAGAATTCGTAGAAGTTAATAAAATACGTTACGATTTCGTTTGTGCATAGATATTAATTATAAATTGCATAATGGTGCTTCAATTATATTTTATTGATGGTTACTAATTGGAGATGGCAATATTAATACATATTTTGGATTTATATAATTGTTAGCAACAGCTAGATCATAATTCCGATAAGTGCTTTTTCACTCTATTTTATATAAAAAGGACCCCGCACAAAACACTGTGACTTTGGACCTCACTGAAATTTTCTGAAATTTTGATATATTATAGTAATCCCCCGGTCTAAAAACTTTTAAATGGACAGTTTTTGAGATATAGAGGTTAGAAGTCACCAACTGCACAAAAGACTAGCGTTTTTGGACCTCACTGAAATACACACACACAAAGATACACATACACACACCCCTACGCATACACACAAACAAACATACACACAAACATGCATAAACACACGAATACAGTCATAAAAATATGGCAGTTGATGACTTCTAACCTCTATATCTCA
>JARJDW010013730.1:0-10606 GCA_030264715.1 Adinopsis sp. GC000173
TTTTTTTAAATATGTATGAATATATATATATTTATATTATGGTTAATATAAAGGACAGTGTGTATATCTTGTCAGCTCTTAAAACGTAACTTAACATTTACATGCAATTTGGGTTACCATTACACTTCTCTTTTTTTGAAGTGGGAGAAAGTGCGATAATCCAAAGAACAATAAAGGTCCAATGGTCGTTAGATAATAAACACAAATGAACAAAATATTTGTGCAGTATATGCTTACACAAATAAACAAGTTTAAAAACCTATAAATGATAAAATTAACTAAATAACTTAATCTATAAATATACTTATTATAATATAAAATATATATATATATATAAAATATATAATAATGATAATAATAAAATATGTTGAGTATACAACATCTTCCCCCTTAAGACGATATTCGACGAAGCGATGTTGAAGGTGAAAATCGGACTCATTCTAAGACGAGTTTTGGACTGGATGGTATATCATGAGATGGCATTTATTCATCATTATGTTCCATTTTTAGTTGACTTAATCTCATCGTTACAGGAGTTGTATATCGATCGTTACTTGAATTATTGAAAATTTTTATACAACAAACACTTGATTCTTTATTCCAACAAACTAGGTTTCGAAGGCATCTTCAAACCCTACAGCACTTAAATATATTATATATAATCACCAACAAAATAACTGATACACATGTTGAAAAAATCATATGCCACAATGATGATGTATTTTTTAAATACGTTTCCTTGAAATGTTCGTCTATAGCTTCGTGCATTTGATTTAATTTAAATTTCGTACGTTGTAGATCATTAAGATTGTTGCTAGAAAACTTGACTTTATTCATCAATAATGGGATAATTGATTCTGTTCCATTTTTCCTTGAATTCCAGCAATCATCCTGTACTATATTATAATCAGGAATATTATGAGTTATATTTCCGATTGTATATCCTTTGCAACCTGGATTCATTTCTAATATTCCCGTAGATTTTATTTCGACGTCCATAAATTGTTTATTTGGGTATTTGACTGTGAGTTGTATGGGTTCAGTTAATGAGAATAACCACTGGTTTGGCTGTATTCTATGCCATACTTCCATTTCCATATTGACGGTTTGAGTGTTACATTTCTGTGGTATTGTTTTAATGATTGAAGTCACTAATTGAGTTTCGCAAGTTGGTTTTTCCTTGTCCTTGCTATTTCGTCATATTGACATACATAGTAACTCATTTCATTAACCTTATCACATTTTTTCAAAGATTGCAAGTGACCATAAAACATTCGTGTTTCGCTCATTAGGAGAAATTAAAAAGAGGGTTTGATGAATGAATAAAATGTGGAAGAATTATGTGGAATAGGTAAAGGAATTAGCTCATAAATATTATATGTTAATTCATCCACTAATGGAATAATTATAGCAAAAATTAAATTTTGATTTGTCACAACTACGTCAAGTTTACTAATTATAAAAAATTTATGAATTTCAGAATAAGTTAGGTCAAAAGGCCAATTTTTGCTGTTATCTAAATTAATGGTTTGTAAATGGGCTAATAAATTCATTGGTGAAATAACGTGTGGATGCAAAATGTTATGTTTTGCCAATGTTATAGATGATATAATTATTTCATAAAAGTTATCTAAACTATCTAACGAATGAGTGGCAAAATTTATTTGTTCGCTAATTAACTGTCTCATTTTGAGTTCATTTAATTCATGAGTGACTTCGAATGAAAAATTGTTAAATATTTTGATATTTTTATTGATTTTGTCCTCATTAGCATTTAAAGTTTGAATTGAGTTTCCAAAATCCGAAATTGAGTTTGAAATTAAAGAGATTTGGTTTTTTAGTAATTTATGAATATTGTTTTTATCATTAAGCATCGCTTTAATCGACTCCTCATAATATTTTGCATTATCCGCGTCAGGAACTCCAAAAAGCCAGTTTAGAGCGTATGATACCCCATTAAATAAACCACGCTTTCTTCTGGTTAAGTTTTGAATATTATGTCCCGTTAAGTGATTTACAGTTTCGATTTTGGTTTTCAAATCAGTTAATTTCTGACTAAGTTGGTTCAAATTATGTTCACAAAAATAAATGACATGATTAAATGCAGCGGTTGTACCTTTATGTGTACAAAAATTTTGTGATTTTTCTACATTTCTTGTCAATTCGTCGTATTTCTCATGAATAAAGGTTAAATTGAAATGGGTTAATAGAGTAAATTTAAAGTTAGTAATTTTTGCATTATTAATATGATTATAATATAGACCTATATGATTGCTAAAGTGTGTTATTTTATATTTGGAGTCGGTTAATACTAAGTTAATAAGAGACGATAGGAGACCGAATATTATTATGTCTTTAATTTCCATTATCACCTGTAACAAATGGTTTAAGCATATTAATATGGTATATTATTAATTTATTGTTTCTTTTAATTTCAACATTCTTATCCGAAAGAATTCGAGTAATCTTATAAGGGCCGGAATATGATGGGAAGAGTTTTCTGTATAGATTTAATGGAGTGTGTTTATTTTTTACTAAAACCTCATCACCTATTTGATATTTTATTATATTGATCTTTTTATCATAATTTGTTTTTGCTCTATTTTTTGTGTCAATCAAATTTTCTTTAGCTATTTTATGTGAATTATTTAATTTTAGCTTTAAATTTGTAATGAAATCATCATAATTATAAGAAATAACTGGTTGTCTAATTATTGAATTTGGAATGTAAGGTGGGTGCCCAAAAAGTAATTCATAGGGTGAAAATCCCGTTGATGCGTGAATGTGTGAATTATAAGAAAACATAGCAAATTGTATGTATTCATCCCAATCTGATTGATTTGGTTTTATATAATGTTTTAGATAGTCTTTAAGTGTTAGGTGAGACCTTTCTAAAGCACCATTTGTTTGAGAATGATAAGGTGTTGACGTAAGATGTTTTGTTTGAAATAATTTTGTGACATCTTTCATTAACTTAGATGTAAATTCTGTGCCTTGATCTGTAAGAATTGTTTGAGGTGTACCAAAAAGTGTAATGAATTTACAAAACATATTTGCAACAGTCTGTGCTTCATGATTTTCCAATGGGTAAGCATAAGAAAATTTTGTTAGATAATCTTGCATAGTAAAAATAAATCTGTTTCCATTAATTGTTATATTAAAAGGGCCCACAATATCCAAAGCTAATATTTCGAATGGTTTTGATGATGTTGTTGTAATTTGCATTGGTGCTCTCGACGGTTTAAAATTAGTTTTATTTAATTGGCAAGACTTGCATTGCCTTATATAATTTTTTATATCTGCTTTCATGTTATGCCATTTATAATTTTGCTTGATTCGGTGTAAGTTCTTGAGCAACCTGAGTGTCCCGCTACTTTGGAATCATGGTTGTCTTGTAAAATTTTTAATATTTCATCTTGACCATTTGGTGTTATTAATTCTTTATGTAGGATTATAGGCACAATTTTAGTATCTTTAAATAAAAAATATAACATTTCGCTAAAAATTTCAAACTTTACATTTTTATTTTCTTTAGAAACATCGTGAACATATATTTTAGAAATATCGTGATTGTTTATAATATGATTACGTAAATTTTTTAATGAGTGAAAGATATTTTTATAATCTGGTTTGTCAAAGTAAAAAGTTTTGTAGATACAGAGATACGAAATTTTCGTACCATTTTTGATCTCTATAAATGAATAAATATCTTTTGGTTTATTGATGGGTGAAAAATCATAAAAACTTTTTAATTCAAATGAAAATGGATTGGAATTGTCTAAGTCCTTTGAATAAAATATTGCGTTTGGAAAAAATTCAAGTTTTGAAAATGATTGTGTTTGAATAACAGGTATATTTAGAGTTTTATAACGATACTCTATAAAACTTTGAAATGTTTCTTGTTTGTTAAATGCAGAACTTACTAATGTTAATCTGGATAGTGCATCAGCGTTACTATTTTGTTTACCAGATTTATGTATTATTGTATAGTCATGTTCTTCAAGTGCTAACCGCCATCGCAAGAGTTTACTACCTAGGTCTTTGCAATTAAATAACCAAATTAGAGGTTTGTGGTCTGTTACTATTATAAATTTATTTCCATACAAATACGGTCTGAAATGTTTAACACTCCAAACGATACTTAATAACTTCTTTTCTATAGTACTATAATTCTTTTCTGCATTATTTAAAGTACGAGATGCATAAGCTATTGGTAAGTCTGTGCCAACTTCTCCTTGAGATAGAATTGAGCCTATTGCAACGTTGGACGCATCTGTTGTAAGAATGAAAGGCTTGGAAAAGTCCGGGTATTGAAGTATTGGATGGGTAATTAAAATATTTCGAAATGTATCAAATGATTCCTGTTGTTCATTGTTCCGAACAAATTTTACGTTTTTCTTCAATAATTTTGTAAGTGGTTTTCCGATTTCTGCAAAATTATTTATAAATTTCCTATAATAACCAACTAATCCAAGAAAGCTTTTTATATCTTTATCTGATTTAGGAATAGGATATTGTTCAATAATGTTTATTTTTAATGGATTTGGTTTAACATCATCGTTGGAAATAATGTGCCCCAAATAAGCAATTTCTCGTTTTAAAAACTCGCATTTATCAGGTTGTAATTGCAAACAATTATCTCTTAACACTTTAAAAATAGTTTTTAATTTCTGTGTATGTTGATCTAATGAAGATGCATGAATTACGATATCATCAAGGTATACCAAACAATGTGTACCTTGTAGTCCACTCATTATGGCGTTCATAAGTCTTTGAAAAGTGACTGGGCCATTTTTTAGTCCCATTGGCATGCGTGGGTACTCATAGTGACCAAATGGAGTTGAAAAAGCAGTTTTTGGTTGATCTGACTCGCGTATTTTAATTTGGTGAAACCCCGATGCTAAGTCTAGTGTTGAAAAGTAGTTCGAATGCCCTAACTGGTCAAGAATATCTTCGATATTAGGTAAGGGAAATTTATCATCTACGGTCTTCTCGTTTAATTTACGGTAATCTATAACAATGCGCCATTTTTGCTGGTTAGATGCATCTTGTTTCTTGGGAACTACCCATAGAGGTGCAGACCAAGGTGATGTTGAATGTTTTATAATACCTTGTTTAAGCATTTTATCGACTTGTTGCGACACCTCAATTTTATGCTTTTGGGGATACCGATAAATTTTGGTGGAAATAGGTTGATTATCTGTGATATGAATTTCATGTTCTATTGCCTTGGTTGAAGCTAATTTGTCATTAGGTAAAAAAATATATCATTGAATGTGCGACAAATATTAATAATCGATGATTTTTCTTCATCATTCAAATGATCAAGTCTAAGATTTTCTAAGAGAATTTTAAACGTTTTTCAGCATTTGTTAATTCGTTATTGACTACTCGTAAGTTAAATATTGTATTACTAATGAATGGTTCTAGAGTAACATAAATGGGTTCGATTAACAAGTCATTTATATTGGTGTTGATAATAGTTGGGAATGCTTGATTATAAGTGTCAACTTTTACAGTAGATTTTGCTAAAAACAATCCTTTGTTTATTTTTGTATTTACGATAATTCCTTCTTTGACGACCGGGTTGTTTACATGGACTTTTAAAACAATTTCACTTCTTGCAGGTATAGAAATTTTAGTTGAATCTAAGAAACTGTTATTGTGTGAAACTAATGGAATGTTTTCCGCTACTTTGTCAATTGATAATGATTTACTCTTATAATTAATAATTGCGTTTTCTTTTTCTAAAAATTCTTTGCCTAGTAACCCATCACATGGAATATTACTTTCAATTATTATTATATGGAACTTTGTATTAACCGTACTATTATGAATTATTAAGGGTAAATAACATGTACCTAATGATTGAATTGGATAGTTACGATTAATACCGTTTAAATTTATTTTTTCGTTCTTATTTATTTTTATAAACTCTGGTAATTTGTTTGTTTTAATTAAATTCACTTCTGCACCAGAATCAATCAAGAGTTTAAGTTTATTTACTACCTGTGGAGGCGTTAGAAAAATACATTTTATGTAGCTTAATGTATCACCTGACGTAAATACACTTTGGAAAACATCAAAGTCGGAAGTTACAATGTTTGTTCTATTGGAGTTACTGGTATTTTGATCTTAATTTGCACTATTTGTATTAGTAGCATTAGTTAGAATAGAATTTGACATATTTATACTAGGAATTAAATTATTAAAAGCATTAGGATCTGATTGAGCGACATTATGGAAAGGTTGATTAGTTTTATTTATTTGTGAATTAAAAATTGTTTTATTTCTAGCTTCACGTTTTCTACATTCGCTGATTAAATGACCATTTTTTTGCAGTAATTGCAGAATTTTGAATATCTTTGCGAATCGTTTAATTGTGATTGAGTATTTTGATTAAAAGAAGAATTTGGATTTAGATTTTGAGAATTAAGACCTGGGTTTTGAGTAAAATGCATTTTTGAATTATAATTTTGATTTGAGTTTTGGTGACAGTAAGAGTTTCGATTTTGATTATAATAAGAATTTTGATTAGAGTTTGGATTTTGATTAAAATAAGCATTTGAGTTTCGATTTTGATAAGAAGTTTGATTAACATGAGAGTTTGAGTTATATTTTTGGCCTTGATTTGTGTTTGCTTTCACATGACTTTGATATGATTTGGAGTAATGCTGATGAGAGGTTTTAGATTGATTTTAATATTGATTATTATTATTACTGAAGGTACGTTTTGTATTTAAAAATGCTTCTTCTCTTAGCGCGGCTGAAAGAGCTGAACTTAATGAATCGATTTCTTTCTATCTCAACATTTGTGAGATGCGTGGATGACAATTTTGAATGAACTGATGTAATGTTAGATCCGTGATCATTTTAATTTTTCCAAGTATTTCTGATTCGTCACTTGTGGTTTGTCTAATTATGTAATTTGCGTGTGCATTTAAATTTTCTAAACGTTTATAGAAATATGAAACACTTTCATTAAAATTTTGTTTACAACTATGATATTTAATTCGGAAACAATTTGCCAATAATCCTGTTTCTCTTTGTACAGCAATTTTAATGTTTCTTTGAAAGTTTCCCATGAAGCAAATGACTTTAGTGCAAGTCGTTCTTTAGCTTGGCCAGAAATTTTCGACAAAATATAGTATAAAAGCGGTACTTTCTGAGATTCTGATGCAAGTGCATTAGCATTATTACAATTACAGTAAATTTTCGCTAAATGCAACAAGGCTGATTCTATTTTTCCAAGTGGTTGCAATTATCAAATATTGCAATTATCGAATAAATTTCTCTAAATGAATATATTATTTGAATGTGTTGTTTTTTGACAACATTTGACCGTAGTTGCGTTAACCGAATTCATGTGAAATAAAATAAGTCGCAGTTATAGAGTTGCATTTAGCGAATAGTTGCATTATTCGAAGTTGCATTTAGCGATAATTTACTGTAGCAAGAAATTGACCTAACTCGTGACGATTACCAGTAAATTCATTAGATACAAGTGAGCAAATAAATTCAATTGATAACATATTTTGATTTAATGAGCTGCCGTTTGTTTCGTTTGTTTGATTGGGTATTACTGGACTTATTATGAATATTTATGATATTTGCAAATCTAATAGAAAATGTGACAAAAATGTTACTCACTTAACTTGTGATGATAGCAAGACAATTGAACTGGATACTCATGTAAAACTCACGCTTTTTTTTTTATTCTTTCAAGGTTGAATTTTTTCCAACGGAAACCAATCGAGTGGTCCTTGGTGAATATGATGATCCGAAGAAATTTAGGTTGCGATTGCAGCAAAATAAGCAAGTATAGACGTTGTGTTTCTATAGATGTTGTGTTTCTTCACCTTTCTTGCAGGAGTCCTAGTTCTTGGTTTGCCGACTGCGCCAGAATAGATGTTGTGGTACGGTCGTTTCCACACACCTAAAATATTTGATGATGTTTATAATTAAATGAATATCGTTTTTTTTTAAATATGTATGAATATATATATTTATATTATGGTTAATATAAAGGACAGTGTGTATATCTTGTCAGCTCTTAAAACGTAACTTAACATTTACATGCAATTTGGGTTGCCATTACACTTCTCCTACTTCTACTTCTTTTTTGGAAGTGGGAGAAACTGCGATAATCCAAAGAACAATAAAGGTCCAATGGTCGTTAGATAATATACACAAATGAACAAAATATTTGTGCAGTATATGCTTACACAAATAAACAAGTTTTTTAAAACCTATAAATGATAAAATTAACTAAATAACTTAATCTATAAATATACTAATTATAATATGAAATATATATATAAAATATATAATAATGATAATAATAAAATATGTTGAGTATACAACATTGCAGTTGCATTTGATTCACTAGATTCACTAGACTCATCTTCTTCAGATGACCCGGCATTCACAACAAATTGAAGACTATCATCTAAATCATCTAACAGATAATCTTTTTCACAGTATTCGTTCTCAATTGTGATTACACTTTCGGATCATTTTTCCCACACATCTACTGTGACCTCAGAAAACTTCTTTCTAGTCAGTTGTTCTACGTCACTTAGTTTAAAAGTGACATTATGCGCTGCCACCCAATTTTTTACAAGAGCCCATATCTTTTCTATTGGGTTTAATTCTGGATGATATGGTGGCAGTCGCAAAACTGAGTGGCCGTAAGATGCGAGCAGTACATCCAATTTATAATTGGTAGGCTCCTGAAAATAGGCAATTGTATAAAATGGTTTATAGAATGTATGGAAAATTATACTTGCGACTGTTTTCTTTTAATAATCGCATATAGCTCTGGGTTTGTCATTGTCTCGTCATAAGGAGTGTTACGCATGTTAAGCCAGGCTATCATGTCCGCCTTCTTAGATGCAGTTGTGATATTCCGCTCAGTTTTTATATTGTGGTAGGTCGCATTGTCTACCACCAGCACTGCCCTGGGAGGTAAATTTGGAAGTAATTGGTTTCTTACCCACTTCATGAAATTTTCGCTGTTCATTTCATCATGGTAATCACCAGATTTTGTTCCTGTAACAAAATGGTTATAAAAATAATTTATATCCACATTTTGTAATAGATTTCTAGTTAGATTATGTACCTGATTTAAAAATCAATAGTGCATTTTCTACAAAACCAATGCTACCTCCCGCATGTACGATTATGAGCCTTTGCCCCTTTGAAATTGGTTTTTTCAACCTCTTTTCCGAATCATCATACCATCTACTTGACGATGTGTGCGATGAATGAATGTAAGTTNTTGTTGTACCGCCAGAGAAACTCATTTTCATATCTTTCATTTTCTTAAATATGCCTATAAAAGAAATATGTAAACACATACAAGCATTTAATTAAAAGTATATTTCACTTACATTTTATAGTGGGTCTTTTTTTGTCAATGACTACAAAATCATAAATTATTTGGCGAATTTGTTGAATTTCGGCTAGTGATACATTCCCCAAAACATTTGATCGTCGATTTCTTTTTTTTCTGGGCGATATATTCAAATTTTTGTTTCTATCCACAATCCGATGGTAAGACGATTTGGAAATGCCTGTCGCGACTAACACTCTTTCTATTTAATAGATTTCATAATATTAACTGTTTAAAATATTACAAACTCTGTTTCGAAATAAACGAATCGCATTTTGTATTTTCATAATAAATTTCTAACACAAGACAAAACAAAAATAATAATCGATAATAACGTAAGATAATATTTTTTCAAGTAAGCAAATGTGTGTGTTAAATGTAAACATGCATATGCCGTATATAATATAAAATAAAATAATATTCAAATCATACACTATACCACTGCTGGAAAGACGAAAACGCGTTTCTGCGCATCACGTGGGTTATGACGCAAGGGCTTCTTTATAAAGTGAACGCACTATACCAATTTGTATTTTAGCTCAAAGTTGTGGAAGTCCCTCTTGTCTAGAGGTCCTTGATCCTTGATGATATCGAATCGTACTGTAATTCAATCGTCGTGGAAGTCACTCTATTTTTCGTTAAAATACACGTAATGAAAGTCCACTTTTTTTACAGGGTTCACTTGATATTTCTTTCTTGTTGTCACTTGTATTATTATTATTATTTAAACACGATGAAAGTCAGCCTTCTTCAGGAGTTCACCGGGTTCTTTCTTGATTCGCGTTAGTGTTGAAACATACCGAATATATTTTTTTTAATAATTAATCAATACCTGATAATTACATTGCGATTTGGGCATAATGATAGAATAGATGAATAAATTCGCATTAATTTAAATTGAATTCAAAAATATTTATCGCCCGTCGGTAAGCCAGCGGCAAGCGTCTTACTCATCATATATTCTTTTTGTTCAAGTCATTCATATGACTATGTTTTTTTTATTTTCTTGCACGTCGAACTTACTATCTGCTAACTCGTATTCCGGCTTCTTTCCATTCTATAATGGATATTGGTATACGATACATGTCTACTCATCCGCGGATCTAACTGCGATGTAACTGCTTGACGAGTTATATTGATATCAACCTGCGACCCCAACTTCGAATCAACTTCTGAATCATTCGCTTTAACATTCACCTTCTCTCCACGATT
>JARJDW010013735.1:0-13853 GCA_030264715.1 Adinopsis sp. GC000173
AATCTGCATACGAGCGAAAATTTACATTTTCCAGCTTCCTAGCATATATTATACGAAAATTCTAATGGATGGCGCATCGAAATTTAATCGGTTCACATAACATACACACACATAAATTCATTCGAAAACTCTTACAATCCAATTAAAAATGCAGCGAGTTTTCGTGGAAAATTTAGCAACATATGAAAAAGTGTATACATTTATGAGGAAATGTTGTATGCGTATATACACCAGAGAATCCCAAATCTAAAATTTGTTTTTGGAAAGTACGAATATACAGTTCTATATATTATGATTTAATTTTAAAATTTACTTTTCTATTATTCTTAAATATTTGTTGAGAATATTTTCCAATATTAGCTTGTTGTTTCTGGGTGTCAACTCTGCCTTCTTATACTTTCATGATTAACAGGCCGCATTTTTTTGATTGAATTTCCATAAATAAGTTTCTATTTCTAAATATTGACAACATATTGACTTTTAATGATATAAAGAACTTCTAGAATTTTTATAGAAATGCATCCATATAAATACAACTCAAGAGAGGAATATTTTGGCTTTCAGAAATTCGAACAAACTAAAGAAAGAAAGAATTCAATTAATTGAAGACCAAAGAAATTCTAATTCTTTATAGAAATAATTATAAAAAAACCTATGAACCCTTTTTATGTTTAATGTTTAATTAACCTGCATTTTTTCCTCATAATTATTATTCTTTAATAAATCTGGTATTTGGAAGATATTGGAATAAGCTAAATGTTACTCATATTCACCTATCAAAAAATAAAAATCCACGGGAAAAATGTTATTATTATTATACTTTTTCAGAGGTATATTTTGAGCACTCAAAATGCACTTTGTTGGGAATTTGATCGAAGCTTAAAGATTATATTTCCTGAGCTAAGACCTAATATTTAGTAATTTAAACAAACAAAATTAAATATTCAGATAAGCTTTAAAAAGGTATAATTGTTTTAGAACCTAAACTTTATTTGTATGTGTCAAAAGTACGATTCCGTTATTATCTGAGAATGTATTTTTTACTCTTTCGGAACTTTCGAAATATCAAATCTCCAAAATCGCTAAAATGTAGTATTAGGCTCAAGATGTATCCATTGAAATCATGAAATCAAAGATTTCAGGGGTTTTAATGAATCAAATTAAACAGTTAAAAATATACTAGTAAAAACTTAAATCCAAAATAAGAAGTTTAAATGCCAATCATCTAACTAAAGCCAAATTTTATTCCTTTGCATAAAAAAATGGTGCCACATTCCAGCCGCTAAAAGCAATGATCTACACTCTATTTCTTAGGTACTCTGAAAAAAAGACTTTATAGTTTCGAAGATTCTAGGTGTTAACAAAATTTGAAGTACTTGGTGCTTTTTACTATAAACAAAGATACACCCAGGTTAATTTGAAATCCTAATGTACATAGGTAATACAACAATTCATTTAAAAGCATATGAGCATATTGAATGCGCATCGAATAAAAACAATTTAAAAAAAATTAAATTGTTATTATATCCGAATAAATTTTTAATTATATATTTTTAAATTCAAAACAAAATAATATATCCAAACAAAATAGAATATATGTACTAAATTAATTTCGATCGATTTTATTAAATTCATAAATGACAAAAAATATGATAGTTTTGTTGCAGCATTTAGGCTTTACAATATTTATTTACATTAAATTTATGTATTTCTCTATTTAATTAAGTAGACGTTTTTTACGTAAAAATAACTACACATATATTTTCTTGAAATACAATAAATTTAAATAATTTATATGTGTAACAATGAATTATTATGCCTAGGAGTAGATTTTAATTTTGTAGTGTTAAAAATGGTGAATTTATCACTCATAATTTACGAGTGAAAATGCCGTTGTTGTTTGTTGTTACTGCGCGCGTCAGACACACATTCAGACGAACATTTCGCAACGAAAATTGCCACTGAAGTTTTGCGTTGTGTGTGTTTTGATAATCATAACATCGCGTCTTAATTTGGAGTGATTCAGAACATCGCCACCCATTCCCCCATACAACGCCTCGCTCGCTTTAAAGCGAAACCATATGAAAATGACTTAAATGATTACATTCATTTTAATGAAACTTGTTGTTGTTGTATCACCGGCGAGACAGAGAACTGCGCTGTGCTGCGGCATGGATTAAAGTTCGCCTACTCGAGGGTAATGCGGTTCGCCTTGCCTACGGATTACAATGGCATACGACGACGACAACAGAATGCATGAAGATGGAAAAATTCGCACCCGGCACACAACACAACACATACACACACACGCATAGGCGGCAGTAGCAGCGTATACGGTTTAATTACGCAAAGATATTATCGATAATTATAATTGGCTTGTAAACTTAATTAACACCGAAAGCATTTCAAGGGATGATGCGGCGCGGTGCTAGAACAAAAAAAGAGACTCGGCGAGTTAATGTATTCCATGCGCTGTATAGTATACAAAATTTAACATTTTAGGCTAATTTACAGAGTAATTAAAGCGATTGATGTCGTGTTTGAAAATCTATGCACACACATCAATTCATCAATCTGCACACCGAAAATTAAATTTTCCACCGATATTACGGCGAGCGCATACAAGGTGATGGTTCCAAAACACAAGAAGCATTTAGTATGATATCGATTTATTATATAGTTTTTCTTTTTTTTGAATAAGCATGCACCGTTTGTGTACGTTCCCAGCGATTGTTGCAATACGCGATTTCTGTAAGACATCCGCCGATTCAGCGACGCGATCGCATCATCGTTCATACTTCATTGGCCGATCCAAAGCCGTAGATTGGATGCGATGCGATGCGAAAGCGTCGCCAAGCGGAAAGATGAAGAGTGAGATCACGAGAAAGACGCTCGTCGCGGATTAAAAGTTGATGAATCGCCTTCCATCTCGCTCGTATTCCCTCTCACTCTCTCTCACTTTGGCGTCGTGTAAGTAGGTGAACCAGCCAGCGAGCAACTTGTGCGGTTGCTTTCGGCGATTAGATAAGCGAGCGAGATGATGGGGGTGGCGGTGGTGGATTTCAGCGTGTAACTCCATGAATTCGCCGAAACAAATTTTCGCTTACTTTTCCAGCCAGCTAATAATCATAATTTGATGATTTAATTAAGGCATGTTATATCATCGTTGCGTCGTGTTCGCGCAGTTCCGTACCGCATCTCAGCGCGCTTTCATGAATATTCATCAAGATATGGGATGTGATGTATGTACAGGACGATTGCAAAGCAAGCAGTGCTAGATATAATTGAAAATCAGTGAAAGTTAATGCCATATTAAATAAAATAATATAATATAATAAAACCAATATAACAAAACAAAATACAGTATCAAAAACCTTAGGTTATTAGCCTTAAAGTTTGTTTAAGGGATTTGAAAATTTCAAACCTAATTTAATTTTAAAATAAATTTCCGGAGACGATCGAAAGCATAAGATAAACAAGTTTATATTTAAAATGCTGTCTTCATGGTAACATTAAAAATGAAGTAAGTGCTAGCATTAATTAAAAATTTCATAGTTGCGAAATCGTACATCTACGTAGGTTTTGGCATGTAGAAGTCAAGACAAAAACATTGACGAATTGCGCCGAATGCTTCTTCATTTTAAGTTTTAGTTAACGTTCAATCTTCTATGATCAGATATTTGCATCTGAAACTTTATTAAGCTTGACGAAATTATTAGAAGGTTGCTAGCTTCCTAAGGTTTAAGTTGTTGTAATAAGCTGGAATTCGGATATGCCACTAGGTGTGCCCTCTACATTTCAAAATATGCGATTTCGCGTCTTTTTGGTGTCCTAAGCGTCACAAAAAAGTGCCTTTGCCTTATAATATGCTAAAATAAATATTATATAGGGTAAGGTTGCGTAAGTCGTATCCCCTAACTTAAATTGCCTGTAATTTGAAGAATTGAATAGCAAATACAAGTTTGTTGGTCCTATTGTATATAAAACTACAGTATATACTATTTCGATTTACTGTTAAGAAATAAAAAAAGTCATGCATTTCTTTGTAATTTCGAATTTTCAAAAATTCAAAATCGGTACGACTTAGGACCCTATGCTCCTAAGTCGTACCGCAGCTTTCGATTAGGAGAAACAAAGTAGTGAAAAATATTTTTTATTATATTCTGTTTACATAATGCCTATGTGAAGTACGATTTAGGATCTGAGTGAATATTATTAATATATCATTGTCACACAATATCCAATAAATATTTTAGTCTGCTATACGAGGCAAATAATATTAAAATCAATGTATAATATAAATTTAAAACGCAATATGCAATTATATCTAGTTTCACTTGGATGTGGAAGCTTACAAATACTAGATAAATATTATATGAAATAGTTAAAGAATGAACTTTGTAGAATGAAATCTGTACACCCAGTGATAGGGCGACAAAACTTTAATCTACGGTAAATGGAACTAAATTAGTTGTATTATCACTGTTTTTTGAAGTTTAGGCTTTATGATTTCTTCAAAATCGCGGAAGTACGACTTACGCAACTTTACTCTATGAACAAGAATAGCTTACCAATAAATGTTACAGGCGTGCTGAAATGTTTAAAAAATCTAATCTAGGTGCCATAATCTGAATAGGTTAAGTATCAGTGGTCTAAGGTGTACTAACAATCCTGTAAGTCCTAATAGCTGTAGTCTCATACTAAATGTTGCATATGTACTAATAATTTCTTACCAATAATTGCCCTAACCACTAAAGCTATTATTATCCCCTTCAGAGAATTCTCAAGGTGAGAACTGCTGAATCAGAAGATTTTTAGTGGGACTCATTTTACCTGAATTAAAAATAATGAGTTTTAAAAATACAAGCTTATTGGTCTGAAAAATCCAAAAACTTTATCAAACTGTGTAATATTTGAAATTTAAGAATCTTTTCCTAAGTTTCAATAATTAACTTAACTTTATTTTTCAAAAATTATTTTAAAAATTACGATACTACTGTTTCTATGCCAGAGAGTATAATTTACCATTAAACTTATTTCTTTTTAAATTTACTTAAATAAAATGGTTGATGGTTTTATTTGAAACCGGTCGTCGTCCGTTTTTTCGATGGTGAAAAAATGTCGCAAGTTTGTGTCGAGAAAAGCAGTAATATAAGAATTTTGCAAGAAGCGCGTACGATGAATAAATCAACAAGTTTATTGCATTTTCCAGGTTCTGGGACATTCCGAGCGCCTGGTGGCAGGCGAGCACCGTGCTCGTTGGTACGGGAAGTGCGCTCAGTTTATTGGTGGCTGTAACGGCAACAGCTGCCTGTTGTATTACATATGTAGTCCACACGGGATCGGCGAGGATTGCCGGTTCATTACAACTTGTCGCAGGTAATAATGCAATTTTACCACATACACACACACATACCCATACATACACAATGCAAACACAACATTTCGACAAATTATCATTTCGGCTTTGGCTAACTTTTAAGCGTTTTATAGATTTTGGGCCTCGGGAAAAAAAACGAGTGTTGTTTAAAAGGGGTTTAATTAGAGGATTTAGTGAGGAAGAGGGAAAAATCAGTTTGTTTCATAAGAGCTTATCTAAATTAACAATCTTTTTGCCATGATGGAAGTTTCAACGCACAAGCTTTTTTCGACGTTTTCAGCTTTAATCAAAAATTCACTAGCAAATTAATGAAAACTTAAGCAGTTTTATCAATGTTTTCAAAAGGAGATAAGTAAATATCTGTGATAATACTAATCAAATAAAAATTTAATCAACTTTAATCAAATGCAAAATTATGGCAAGAATGTGCCCCATTACTTGGAATGAACGATGGTCCAAGCGGGTCGTAACTAAACAATCCGCAACCGAAATAAAAAAAAAGAACAAACGTAAACGAAATCTTTAAATCCAATTTTATTAGCGCTACGTGCCCCAAATCATTATTGCCCGCCGATCGACGAAATCAAACAGGCAATCGAATAATTTTTAGATGGCCGTTTCGTTTTTCGCCCGTACTTTACGAGCCCGAGAGAAATGCCAGGCCCGCTGCTGCGCCAAATTATACGTTTGCGGGCATTATTTCAGCATTTTTATGCGGTGAGGCGCACTCGCGCGCGCGCTTGTAAAATTTTTATAGAAAAATTGTCTTTCATCTGGCCCAGACACACAAATACGATACTTTGTGCGGCGAGCCCGATGCAGCGGACGAATTTAATGCAATCGAGCAATAAAAAAAATATATACTTAACCACATATATAGAGCGCGAACGTCTTTGATCTAATTAGTTCTGATGCATTATACATACATTGAAAATGCTTTGATCATATTTACGTATATTTTTGTTGTAAGTACCTACTTGCTCACAAATATTGTTTATGAAATATTAAAAATAAATTATGCATGGCAGTGGAGTATTATTGCGTTCGCAAACATCTGGCGATAAAAAATACAATTGCATGATTTGTGTAAACCGAAATTGCAAAAAAGATAAATTGTCACAATCTATAAAAGCAAAACAAAGAATTACAAATCGCATAATCATTATTATTAGGTACAGCGACAGTCGCGTTAAAAATAATCAAGCGCCGGGAAGAATTGATGAGCTTTGGGTAGAAATTTGCACTAAAATATCTTCATATATAACAAAACTAAAACGATATTGTTACAAATTTATATTTAGCGAAACTTACATGTACAATAGACTTTAGAAAAGAAACATTTCTAAAAAAATATATTTAAACTTCTAACATAGTATTATATATAAATTTATATCGGTAGTATTCATTTATTGGTAGGTGTTCATTCACTAGGCTGATTACTTATAAGTATTTGAAAATGATTTGTTTGTTGTATTTCGAATTATAATATTTTTATTGAATAACATGTTTTTATAGCTTTTCCACTAAATTTCTTGCATGTTTTATAGGAGTTTTATACGAATTTCATAATATGTAAGTTGAAAAGTGTGGAAGGTAATGAAACAACATTAGTTTACAATATTATATACCACACGAACTTGCTACATTTACTATTTCTACTCATATACATATATTATAGTAGGATGTACAATTCATAAGTAATATTAGCTCCTATTCCGTACTACTAATTAAATCTTTCAATTTTCAATTAAAAACATCACAAAATAAAGAAAAATATGAAAATGTTCATATATGTATATGTATATGTTTTTATATGTGTAAAAATAATAAAATTACATAAAATTTGGCGAAACTAATTGATATAGGTAGGTTTTACTATAAGATCATTTATTTTCTATATATTTGATAGAAATAACATTTCATTCCTAAAATTTGATATAGTTTCTTTGTAGCAGTTTTATAATGGTAAGTTTCCGCAACATTATCCTCAAATGACAATAATTTAAAATCTTCTGATTTGAACTAATTTCTAAATTTTTCCTGTGATAAAATATATGTGTTGACGTTAAAGTATAGTAATTTGATTAAATTTTTTTTTCGCTTTTCATAAGCGGTGCGTGTAGTTAATTGAATTTTGCAGGGCAAATACGATGGAAAGTGTTACATGTTGTTTTCGTTAATCGATGGTTGATATTTAAATTAGCAACAATCTGTGTTAAGCTTATTTAGCGCTTTTCCCAACTCCGATGTATACACTCACACATATATAGCAAGGTACCTTTGTTTGAAATTTGGTAATTACAAGATTGATTATATTAGAAAGTTTTGCAGCCGGCAGATTCTGATTTGTTGCGAGACGGCTACAAGCCGGCTTGGTCTTCGTCTTAATACACCCGCTTGCAGTAGTAGTCCCCCCAAACAATTTATTAATAAAGTTTCGATTCGTTCAGAAACATACGCCGCAATTAATACTTGGCCGGATTAGGTATTGCCCGATTGTTAAATTATGTGTAACAAGCGAGAAAAATTACTCTCAAATGGCAACTATTTCTCTTTAGATTTAAATTAACTTATCCAATCATATATTTTATTAATTTTTAATTAATTTAATTAAATCTTTGAGCTACGAATAATTAACGTTTTCTTAAGCATTTTTATTAATTAAACCAAAAAGGCAAACTTTACGAAACGCAATAGAGGTAAATATCGCTCTTTTGAATTCGTATAAAATTGTTGAAAATTGATTCGGATTAATTTGCAGCGTGTATTAATTAATTAATTTTTGTGAAATTGAAACGTTTTCATCATTTTCTTAATAAACTTTTTATTTGCCAAGTGGCATCTTAAAAACTCTTCAAACTTGAATTTTGTTCTTATAGAATCTTTAGAGACAACTTTTGTAAAAAGGAATTAAAATATGGAATAAGGAATTGGGTTAAAGTATTGATATTGAACGTTGTTAATATCTACTTATGATGAAGTACTTTTAATTTATAATTACTATATTGAAACATTCTCAAATTTAACTTTAGTTTTCCGGTATAATAAATTTCAGACTTATAAATAAGTGATAGAACTTATTTTAAAATTAAAGTTTGTTAATCTAACAATATTGTTGCAAATTTTGATAAATATTCATTCTCTTTCAACTTTCTAATTAGTGCATATTGTAACATTGTTCATTGTTATTTACATAAGGTATATTTTACATTTACTACAATTATTTATTTTACTAGCTGTTTTCATCGCAAAAATTACATTCGTGTGTTTATATAAAAATGATAAAAAGTATACTCTTTCTTATAAAACCTTATAAAGCAACTGAAATATTAATTAAAATTGATATAAAAAAAAAGTTATCTTAGGATTAGAAACTTTTCGATTGCATAATTAAGTATTAACCGATGGTGAAAGAACATTCCGTCTGAATGGGAACAATTTTTCTATACACTTTAACTTGTAGAAGAACATAACACAGTTTAACTGTTTTGCAAATGTGTTAATTCAAAATTGAAATATTTTTTCTAAATAAATATCCTAAAAATAATTGAATTTTATTACAATTAAGACTTTTAAATAAGAAAATTAGAGTGCTTGAGAACTGACTGAGTTTAGAGAATCTAGGTTTAAGGAAACCATCTTTCCACAAACTAAATGAGATAAAATTTTTAAAATGAGCTACTTAAGGTAAGACCCCAAGTTTTTCATCCTGTAAAATTAGCTGAGAAACTGTTAGTTTTTTTACATTTTCCAATCAAGCTTTTTTTAAATCGTTCTATTTAAAATATTTTCATAATGTGTATTTATAAAATAATTTTTTTTTTAATTAAAATTACCAACATTCTGAAAATAACAAACGTTTTCTTAATTTTCGGTGATAATTAATTAATTTATAGGAAGATTTACACATAATTTTCCTATCGATTGGGTGCATAACACACTGCACAACACAGATTATTTTTTAAGTAATAAAATTTTGGGAGAATATTTTTTCCAGCTTACGACCCATCTTTGCAAAAATTGTATATCTTATTTTTTATCGAAAATTCTATTGCATATTAAATGCAATAAACGGCCGAGAGTGCGATGGTGGTGGCGGCATGAATATGTGATGCATGCGAAAAAAATCCACCACCTAAAGCATGTTTTATTATGCTTTATCCCATTTTATATGTATATACCTTTGGGATACATTCCGCCGCCGTCGCTGCTCCATCCTCAACAAGTTGGAATTTCCATTTCTTTTGCGCGCCGCGCACGAGAGTATTATAAGACGCCAGCCGTGTTCGTTCGGAGAGCGTGTTTATGCACTCGCAAAAGTAACCTGTCATATTTTTTGCGCGTAAAAATTCATATCAATTCGCGCCGCCCGCCCTCTCGCAAACGGTGCGAATTTATCGCATGGAAATTACGTTTCCATCAAATCATAATGATACCGTTGGCCGGTTGGCGCTCGAAAATAATATTCTTTCAGCGCGCGCTTCTACTAATTATTAATTACTTATTTACGGAAGTGCATTCGTGCTGGAAAAACAATTTTTCATATTTTATTAGCCTAGTAAATTACTGGAAAAAAGTGAGAAAAATATTTCATTGCAGCTTTGGTTAATTATGTATGATGGCCTTCGTTAAAATTGTATGAGTATACCTCGTTAATATTAAATTAATTACGACATTTCTTTATTATAATGATGCGATGTTTGTCTAGTTCGGTTAAAACTTTAATGTTTTCCCCTCGAAGAAGAAGGTAGAAGATGGTGAATTTCATTATTTTCACGGCTTACATTTTTAATAGGAAAAGGCACACATTTTTTGCTTCGTTTAAATTTCTATTTATTTTTTATTTATACTACCTATTATAGTGAACATAAAATAAACATGTATAAGCGTAAGAATACATTTATATACCTATAATTATTTTTATTAAGGTATGTATACGTAAAATCTGTTCAAAATTTTTCTAAATAGATTTCTAAAATATTGAATTGGAAAATAATCAGATAAATAGAGGCTGTTTTGTTATACTTGATTCTAGTTTTTTTGCACAATTTGCATAAAATAAAACATAATTTCAACAACAAATTTTTATCTTAATACTGATATATGTACAGAACTCCTGCCACCTGCTATAAAAATATATATATTTTTGAAAATTTAAAGATAGCATAGTGTAAGAGATACATTTCACAATTAATTGGCATTTTCTGAATTCCCTATTGGCCTGCATTTTTATTTCTCCTATATAAATAGATACAAATTTCATTATTAATTTAATTAGCTATCATTGTTATAAAATATACAAGCAAGATCATTACGAGCTGAAGCAGCATTATTATTTGTTTTCGATCATTAGTCGACCACATTTTGTACTCGTTATATAAATTATTATTATGACTAATATAATAATAAAAACTAAATAAGTTTTTCACATAAAGTTTGGTAGTTTATAGTTATAATATTTTAACATATGAAATCACATTTTTGTGTAGCAAACTCTTCAATTCGTATCTAATCAATTTATTTCACTTTTTTTTTGAAAGGGATTCTTGCCAAAAGGAAAACATCGAACACTTTTAATTTGAATGTTGAGCTAATAATAACGCAAAAAAATGTACGCAACGTTGTTTACACTCGACGCAGATTTAAAACACGATGGAGAAAAAAAACGAACGAACGAAGCAAAAAATGGCGTTTAATAAACTCGACTTCGTGCTGCTGCAGCAGCAGCAACAACAACAAATTGGAGATTAATTTCTTATTACGCCGTAGCGGCGCAAAAAATGCGCGAAGGAATTCGTTAATGAAAATCGCAGCGGCAACGATGGGGGCAACGATTTAATAAATAAACTTTATTGGACGTAAACAGCAGCCGGGGAGAAAAAATATATATGAATATTTTAATATAAGAAGAAAATAAAAAGGTGTACTTACATAGAAAAAACACAGCAAAAAAAACAACACGTTTTGTGTCGCGCGCGCTGGCAAATAATTTCGCTGGAAACATCCACATTCACATTTTCCTCCACTAAATTTAAATGCGCTTAAGGTGTAATTTCATAAAGAAAATGGTATCATTTGCATGTAAATTAAAGTTGATACAAAATGTGCACCATTGTTTTAAAAGCAAATTGATGCTAATGAGGAACGAAATTTTTCGTACCAACAAAAAGTATACCACCGCATGCAAAGCGTGAACGATTCCAACATTATTTTACGGATGATTTATGTATTTTCGCTCGACGAACGCACAAATTCAAATCGATGTGTGTGTGTGATACAATCTTAATGCGTTTTAAAGTGTAGTTTTATGCCGAAAAGTTTTTTTTTCGAGAATATGCGGGATCAAAAAACAGGCAAGTTGTTGTGGCCTAAGCCTAATTGAAAAAGCAGCGAACGCACATCGTTATCACCACACGCGTGTGCAAAGATCCTTCATTCGCAATTAAATTGGTTTTGATTGTGCGAGGTGTTTTTTTTCCCGAAATGAGCGCCAAATACCAGCGATTAAAGGTGGTGGCTGGCAAAAAGTTTGTTTCGTACATCTAAATTGACGAGCTATGAAAAAAGTAGTTTTTGTTGCGTATATACGTATACGTCTAGTGCTGGAAATGAATTAAATTTTAGCACAATGGATTTTAATTAAAAACACAAACAATTGCAAAAATAAAAAATGATTGGGACACTAACGTTTTGCTGTATTGATTTTTAAGAACAAAATTTTTTAAAGAAAACATTATTTTAGTTGATTTGACATAGGAAGTTCTATGTTTCTTTGAAATCTTTTAATCAACTATTTAGTCAACTATTTTAGCCAACTTTTTAGTTTCAAATTTTAGTGAATCAATCGATTAATGTAAGTGAATAAAACATTTCTATAAGAAGAGCAATTTAATTTAAGTAAAAAAGTCATAAGTTTTAAGAAAATATTAAAAAGATTTGAAAAATAGTAACAATTTAATTCAACAACTTATTTGTGATATGCTAGTTTTGATTCGCAACTTGAGAGGATTATGGAACGAGGTTACTAAATAATCTGGCAACTAAAAATTTATCAAATTGTTAAATGAGCTAAAATAATACAAAAAAATTGTCTTGTTATAAAATTAAATGAAAGCTGTTAATTTGACAAACCGAAACAAAGGAAGGCAATCGAATTCGAATTGAAAAAAAAATCGTTTATTGTACAGGCACTTACGTAATAAGCTAAAGCATTATTTCCAAACCCACATCGCCGCATTTTGCGCTACCTACTCGAATTTCCAATTTGCGTGCGCGCAATTAAAAAAGTGGTTATTTGTTTTTTGTGTGCGCGCATTGAAAGTGATTAAAAATAAACAAGCGGCCGCAAACAAGCTGCGTCGCACCGAAAGGCGGCAGCAACACACCAATACGCGAGCAATTGAAACAAAACGCACCACCACCGCCATCATCATCATCACCACTCAGCCGTCCTTCAAACCAGCGAACAATAAAAGAAACACATCCGACAAAAAATAATTTAAATATCCATTATTATGGTAATTGAAATTAAACTGCGTGTGTAATAAAATTTTCAGACGACAAAAACACACCGCAGAGAGCGCTCATTAAGAAAATTCATTTTTGAAATTATTTCAAGTGAGCTTTTTTACACACACACACACACACACACACACACACTCTGTCGCCCACCTCTCTCGCCTCGCCCGTCTTTTGCTGCGTGCCCGAGCACCACCAGCTGGCTTTTCTTTCAGTTTCAGCGCACACACAAACGCCGGCGATAATTCATCAGCGCGCCCAATAATTGTGTAATTTTATTACGATTAGTAATGATGATAACATTTCGTACGTATGCATTATTAATCAATACACATTTTCGCATTGTTAATTAATATGTTATTCAACAGTTATGGAAATTCAATAAAGTTGTTTGAATATATAATTTGCGTTTACATATTTAATGCAAAATGCAGTATGCATCTACTCTNTACACATTTTCGCATTGTTAATTAATATGTTATTCAACAGTTATGGAAATTCAATAAAGTTGTTTGAATATATAATTTGCGTTTACATATTTAATGCAAAATGCAGTATGCATCTACTCGTATAGCGAAAACAATATCCTAGTCGAAAAAATATTCTTTGAAAATTATGATTAATGTAACGAATGCATCATATGGAATTATATACGGCTAAAAAGGAAATATTATATAGGTCTACCGGAAATTTCTGTCCGTTTATAGTATGCAACAAACATATTTTTTCTCTTGATCTTTATTAATATTTATTTTACACTATAGTGTTTATCCGTATTTAAGACTTCTTGCAAGCATAATTCCAATTTTTAAATATAGATTTTATATTGTTTTTTACTTTTTTAGGCTAATTTACATGTTTAGAATAGGCATTGCCTCAGCTCCGCACTTTAAAAGCTTACTATTTGACAATGCTAGGTTGTAAATGAATTTTTATTGATTATGTAATATTTTGT
>JARJDW010013741.1:0-26038 GCA_030264715.1 Adinopsis sp. GC000173
TATAGTTAAATACAATCTGCAATAATTCTCTCCAATTAAATAAACTGCAAGAACTAATTTGTTTGTCTTCAAGCAAAATCATTATGTATATGTAATAATGAAATAGAAATTGCTGTGTGGAATTGTCGTCTGGTAGTCATAAAAAATATTTAATTATTAGTAAATGTATTGTAGCTAACTACAAACAATATTATATGCAGATGGGAAAAGTCTATGTTAAATTTTTAACGATAAAAGTTTTAATTTGTATTCACCGTATTCACATGTCATTCATGTCATTGTTTGATGCTAGCGCCTCTGTCGTTTTTTGCTGAAAGGTGGAGATATGGCTGTTCAAATATAGAGGCGCTGCTGTACGTAAATACTTCAGCCATATCATTCAAGAAGATTTTCAAAAATTAATATTAATTTATTTAATACACAACGGATACGCAATAATAATACTTTAATAATTATCAGATACTAGCAATATAAGTGACTTCTCCCTGCTACATCACACTGGCGTCTATCATCAATCTATAAAATTGTTAGTCAATGAACCAAAGATTGGAAGAACATGGTAATGGTGACAATTTGATATCAGTTGCTGCTATTTACATATTGATATATAAGAAATTGAATGAACAAATATTACTGACTAAGGAGTAAAAATCCACACACCTATTTTGAGGTTATGTTGGTTACATCATTGGCACAATGAGCGAACAAAGTGAGGTAATTAAGAAGCTAATAAAGTGCGTTAATTTCGCGGCAATAAAGCATGCGAATCAACGGCGCAAGGATCTGGCTTCCACACCATACATAAACCACCCGATTGGTATGTAATAATATAAACGCAACAACATATTACAACAGATAGTAGTGGAATGTTTCAATTTTAGGCGTTGCGCATATTCTTACCGATGAGGCAAACATCACCGATCCGGTTGTGATTCAGGCAGCGATCTTGCATGATACCGTCGAGGATACGGATACGACGCTCGACGAGATCGAAATGGTGTTTGGTAAGGATGTCAGCGATGTGGTGTACGAGGTGACTGATAACAAATTGCTACCGAAAATGGTGCGGAAGAAGTTGCAAATTGTGCATGCGTCGAGTTCCAGTCATAATGCCAAGCTGGTCAAGCTAGCGGATAAAATTTACAATTTGCGTGATTTGGAGAGCGGAACGCCGAACGGTTGGGACGAAGCGAGAGTGAAGGAATACTTTGCATGGAGTAAGGATGTCGTTGAAGGTTTGAAAGGCACGAATAAGAAAATGGAATCGATACTCGAAGAGCTGTTTAAAAAACATGTAATTGATAAAAAATAAATTAAAGTTGTTTTTCCACTTCTTTTTGGAATTCCTGCATAAATTGCGCGAGCAATTGAACGTCCTGAAGTGTCACGGCGTTGTAGAGCGACGCACGCATACCGCCAACGCTGCGATGTCCCTTCAACTGCATCATCTTGCACTTTTCTGCCTCCTCTAGGAAGCGCGACTCCAATTTCTGGTCGCGTTCGATACGGAATACAATATTTGTGCGACTACGACAATTCTCATCAACCGGACATGAATAGAATCCGTTGGAGTCTTTAATTACTTCGTAGAGTAGGTTGCTTTTGATTGCAGATTGTTCCTCCATTCTATCAACACCACCATTTCGTGAAATCCAGTCAAAAACTTTATTCATCACGTAGACTCTGAAAAAAAACAAAATTTGTTTATTCGCAAGGCAAGGTCGATGTCAAATCAACTTACGAAAATGTGGCGGGTGTATTCGGCACCGAATTCTCCTTATTGATGTGCGTGAAATTCATAATCGACGGACACACTCCCATCGGACTTCCAAGCAAATCATCACGTACGATCACGACGGTAACACCAGCTGGGCCGATATTCTTTTGCGCGCCGGCGAAAATTATACCAAACTTACTCACATCCACTTTCTTCGTCATGATACTCGACGACATATCGCACACCAAAGGTATGCCATTCGTTTCCGGTACAAATTTAAATTCGACACCATCGACCGTCTCATTATCGCAGTAGTAAACATACGAAGCGTTTGGATTTAACGTCCACGTGCTTTGGTCGGGTATCGAGCCTGGTTTCGGTTTCGCAAATGGAAATGTAATCGTGCCGTATTTAATTGCTTCTTTCGCGGCCTTATCGGACCATGTGCCTGTCACCAGATAGTCGGCGCAGCCGGTGCGATTGATTAGATTGAGAGCGACCGCAGCGAACAATCCATTGCCGCCGCCTTGCATAAATAATATGCGGTAATTATCCGGCACATTGCTGTAAGTAAACAAACATAACCAACAAATAATTCACCTGATACTAGTCAGGATGGCGTTAAGTTACTTTAAATGGAAATTCACTTACAGCAATTCTCGAACGTAGTTGTTCGCCGCCTTGTTGATGGCTAGAAACTCGCTGGATCGATGCGATAGCTCCATCAGGCTCATTCCAGTACCCCCATAGTTTAGCAACTCATCCCTCACATCGATTAAAACCTGTTGCGATTATTTAACACTACTAATTAACTAATAAATTGATTTATTATTTTAGCACATACCTCTTGCGGGAGCTTGGCCGGGCCGGCTCCGAAATTCAACGTACGCGATGCGTTTCCCATCGTCGCCGATCAGCAAGTGAGTGAACGGTGGTGCGCGCGTGCACTATATGATGACGATGTAGACTAGTTGGATGTTTTGTTGTGTTGCATCAAAGTCTAGGATGACTTTTTTTTTATTTTATTTTAATTTTTTATTTCGGATGGCGAACAACCAGTTTTTTAATCTCACACACAATATTGAGCAGCAGCACCAAACGAAATGAAAACGTACAATGCAAACGACGTGTCAAAAAATAAAAATGTTATTGTTGTGAGACCAAAAAAAAAAAATACGACGACGTAATAAGTAATTGTTTTTTTATCAACGGATGAAAGTTTATTAACCATTAAATTATTTATTTTGCTTGTCTGGTGATAACCTTTAGCAATTAAAAATACGTTCAAACCGGTTATTATTTAGATAGTGCGACGACTAACTAGGCTTCGATGTCACTGTAAACAATTAATGCATTGTTGTTTTAACGCAGCAACGTATTTCTGCGTGAATGTCTGATAACCTTTGCACCGGTTAAGGAAACCCCCAGCAAAGAACGTAATATGTATATAGATTTGGATTCCTTTGCGATTTAGTTACAAACACAGATTTTTTTTATTAAAATAAAAAATATTTTCCAGTAAAATCTACTCACAAATCCTTTTTCTAGATTAGCTATACTTAATTGTATTGTATCTCTGTCAATTTATTATCGCAAATGTAATATGATTTGCGTCACACATCACACGTCGAATTGATTCAAGACGCATTATTTAATATAATCGGCATCATTGCATTGTGCATTCCACAACAAAGCCTTCCACCCGCATGTGCGAAAAATGAAAAATTAATGGATCGACGAGGAGAGTCATTTCAATTGGAATTATCTATTCAACACGTGCTTGATTACTTGTTTCTCTCTCTTGTATGAAGATGTATTTATGTTTCACTTTGCGTATTCACTTTGAAATGAAGTGCAATTGCAAGCAATGAATTTTTGCATCATCATCATCAATTTTTTATGAAATGTAGATTTGAGGCAGCTGTGTTCAATATGACACAATGACTGGGATGATGGTTTTCCTATTCTTTTTCAATAGATTTGTGCCTGGATATTCAAACTTGATCCATTTTTTGTACATTATAAAAAGACATCTAGATTCAAGAAAATCCACCCGAGGTAATTGTTGTTTTATGTCATGTGCGCTACAAGTAATCGTACACGAAAAAAATATCGAGACAGACGCGTCCATACACTGCTAAAGATGCATATGAATTGCGATTAATAATCGACGCACCTGATTTTTGGAATGCGGCGCGGCATGTGGGGCATATACATACATGCAGCCTTCTGCTTACAATCAACTAGTCCACGCATTGTCGTCAAATTGCATTTCGACCAACTCATCTCACACATCACATCATCTGGAATCAATTTCATTTCCTCCACTTGATCATTTATTACACAAATTGCCGCACAAACTATACACGCACACGCTAACTTGAAAAAATCTGTCTTGCGCTATCTCACCTGGGAAGCGATAGCCCAACTCCGCATTTATGTTTTTGGAATATTTTTTAAATTGTGCGTTGTGTTGTGCCGTGTGGATTAATTAGTGAATCAGAATATTTGCTTGTTAAACATGACATGGCATTTGCGTTCACCGGAAACATATGCAAATCAGACATAAAATCAAATTGCATACAATGTACAACACAACGCACAATCAATTATAAATATGTAGAACTTTTTGGGGAGGATATATAATGATGTTGTATGCACAGCAAATTGACAAGCAAAGTAACAATGCAACGCACCATCGATGAAACGCTTGCCGGTCGCAATCTCTTCATTACAGGTGGCACCGGCTTCCTCGGTCGCGTCTTGGTGGAGAAACTCCTTCGATCATGTCCCAGCATTGGAAAAATCTATCTGCTGATGCGACCGAAGAAGGGGCGCAGCTTGGAGGAGCGTCTCGAGCAAATGGAAAAACTACAAGTGGGTATAATATATAGAATAAATGATAATCATTAATTGATTTTGCTGTTCTAGCTGTTTGAAAAATTGCACGAACTTTATCCCGGCAAGTTTCGCGAGCAGGTGGTGGCGATCAACGGCGATGCCACCGAGGTCAATCTTGGCATTTCCGAGGAGGATGCGGCAATGCTACGACGCAACGTGCATATTGTCTATCATAGTGCGGCCGCCGTTAAATTCAATCAATCGCTACGGGATGCAATCATTACCAATACGCGGGCAACGCAAGAGTGCTGCAAACTAGCGCTATCACTAGAAAATTGCGAGGTAGCTAACTAGAATAGTCAGTATGTTGATTAATTAAAGAAATGAATGATTCTTAACTTAGTTTTTCACTAGCTAAACGAACTGTTTATTATGCAATACCCTAACACTAATCCAAATTCTAATTCCAATTTTCCCGTTTTAGTGTTTTGTGCACATTTCGACGTGCTATGCCTTCACCCAATACGACACAATCCTTGAAGAGGTGTATCCACCGGTGGCCGATTGGCGCAAATGTATCGAGCTGGCAGAAAAGTGCGACGAGCACACGCTGCAAATCGTAATGGGCCGCTTCATGGAGGGTTTTCGCAACACGTACACGTTCAGCAAGTCGCTGGCCGAGAATTGCGTTAACGATTTGATGGAGGGTAAAATGCGTCATATAATACTACGACCATCGATCGGTGAGTACAATTAAAGGTTTCTCCTTCACACTTTCCGATTTACGAAATTTTTGTGTCACAAATTCTTTAGCATATCCAGACTTTTGTTACATCTAAAAATTTTCTTTGCCTGGAAATGATTTTTTTCTGATTTTTCTTTAATCTTTGGTATTTTTTGCATCAACAGCAAAAAAACTACGTTATTTTGGTTTTAAATTAAATGTCTTAAAATCAAAGAAGAACATCTCAAAAATTTCTTTCGCAAGAAAAAAAAATGTAGGTTTAAAAGAAGTAGTGATGATATGCTGTAAAACAATTTGGGACACACTAAAATATGAGTGACTAACTGGTGAAATTATCCATACTTTATTACATGTGTTAGTTGTATCGACAATGCAGGAACCGGTAACAGGATGGTTGGACAACTTCCAAGGTCCGAATACAATCTATCTATTGAGCGGTTTGGGAATGATTCGCATCACCTACGTCGGCGATATAAAATTTGATTTTCTACCCGCCGACTTTTGCATCAAGTCGTTCATCGGCGTGCTCTCGTCAAAAATGAATGAGAGCGTCGATTCATCCAAAACCGATGTGTACAACGTCTCCGTCAATGATAAGTTTATCGTCTATCAGTATGAGCTCGCCGCCTATCTGGTCAAGCTCAGCCAAAGCGATTTGGCGTTTCGGGATGTCATCTGGTATCCGCAAGTGACGCACACCACCTCCTACACCGTCTACTATTTCAAATCGATGTTCTATCAGGTGATACCGGCGTTGCTATTCGACGGCGTGCTTAAACTCACCACCGGACGCACAAAGTAACAATCAAAATGGAATAATCTGCAACAAAACAAACTAACAATAATATATTTTTAACAGGTTGTTTAAAATCCAAAAACTAGTATTTTCAGCGGTGCAAGTATTGAGCTACTACAGCTTAAACGAGTGGAACTTCGTCAACGATAAGATATTTGCGTTAGATGCGAGGCTGCATGAAGTGGATCGTGCAGCCTTTGGCGCGCCTGATTTCGATACTATCGATTATAAGACTGTACTGCGTAATATGTTCAAAGGCGTGAAAAAGTATTTGATGAAAGAGGATTTAAACGTTACATACACAAGAAAAATGTGGATGTATGTAATAATAGCCATATTACATGTGGGTGGTTAAATGAGTTTCCGACTTTCCCATCTTTTGGAAATTAATCAGATCACCCATGTAATTAAACATGTAAATAATCATTTTTTGATGTTTTCAGATTATTTACGCTGCATTGGGCGGTGAAATTAACCTTCTACTACATGGTATGCTCATTCATCTACCACTACATTCTGGTGCGCTTAACATCGAATTTATTCGCTAGCGAATGATAATGACGACGACACATCATACAACTTAACAAATAAATTATGACATAATAAATAAAAGACAAAAAAAAGGAATTAACAATTTCTAGCTTAAATATTTGCTTAAAATATTTGCTTAAAGTATGCCCGGCCTTTTATCCGGATGCACATCGAAATCGGACGCGTAGTAGATGCTCATGCTGTTCGTAAAACCAGCGCCCGGCTTCGAACCGTTGATCACCACGATCGAATCGCCGCCGACGATAAAGCCCATAAACTTGCCGTAGGTGATGCCAAATTGAATGCGTCGCTTCACGTCCTTGTTCCAATTTTGCAACGGCGGCGCTACAACAGCAATAAACGTCATAAATAATATTTCATATTTTTTGCATTTGCTGCAACGTTGCGATACGATAGCAAATCAATTAAAATCGCCACCTGGTGCACATTATAGTGATGTGATGGGCTGCAATACGACAAACCATGCACGTTTAAAGTGTGCACCAGGTCTTAAAGGGTCACATTGAATTGATTTAATGAAATATGTTCCAGCTCAAATAGTTAGTAGCTTATAACTATTATGACAAATAAAACGATTGATAGTTGACGTGTTTCTGTCATTAGAACAGTAGAGTCCCAAAAAACGAACAGAAAAGGCACCGTATGTGGAATATTGTCGCGTAATTAGAATAAACTTGTAGCTTATGTTAGCAAACCAATCAAATTCATCAATTCACGTGTCCCAAAATATGCATTCCAAATTTGACACATGAATTGAAGGATATAACTTGTTGACGAATCGTATTGAACTTATCGTATCTTATCGCGTGTTAAACCTACTAACTATGTGATCCATATTTTATCTTGCTACTTCTATATACATTATTCCTCATTTTAACTTACATGTAAAGAACAAAGGTTCAATCCCACGATAAACGCGCAACTTTCGTGCCACCTTAGCATGCCGTGTAATTGCAATAATCGGACATCGCGGCCGATAACGCGACAATTCAATCGGTGAGCGGCCAGATGTTGTTAGGATAATAATCACCGATGCGTTGCACTTAAACGACGCTTCCACAGCGCCAATGGCAAGTGCATAGATCGGCTCATACGGCCACGTAAGGCTACGTGTCAAATCTTGAAACATTTGCCGGTGATAGATCGCCGCCTCTGCTTCCTTGCAGATATTGTTCAGCGTACGCACCGTCTCCAACACGTAATCGCCAGATGCAGTCTCCTTCGACAACATTATACTATCAGCCCCATCTAATATTGCATTGGCAATATCAAACAGTTCGCATCGACGTGGTATAGATGTTGTAATCATTGATTCTAACATTTGCGGTGCAACAATCACCGGCTTTCCAAGCTAAAAAAATTCAATTAAGGTTAGCGTATCGTTTATATGAGATATAATATAATGGTGTGGTATATAGACTCCGTGGCGCAACGGTAGCGCGTCTGACTCCAGATCAGAAGGTTGCGTGTTCAAATCACGTCGGGGTCATAGTTACTTTTTTTTTCGTATTTTAATTCAAACTCACTTCATTGCAAACGGCAATGACGCGTTTTTGCATTAAAAACAATTTTTCCTGTTGCACTTCGTAGATTAAATCCGAGCGCGACAATAAAACACCGTCCGCCTCCTTAGCAATCTCTTCAATATTTTTCACACCGAGCGCATTTTCAATCTTTGCAATCAACATAATCGCCTGCCCATCAAAACCCAACAAACGCTTCACTTCCAGCACGGCATTGCGATCTTTAATCGATGACACAATTATCACATCAACATTCAATTCTTTCGCGTACTCTACTTCGATCTCGGATACAGTTGGAAGGCTAATCACGGAATTTTCAATATTAACGCTGACGCGATCGCCAATATTACCGGCACGTTCAACCACACAACGAATAAAACTACCAACTAATTAATCATATTAATTATTAATTTAAAAAATAAAAAAGATTTGCATCGGCCGGGAATCGAACCCGGGCCGCCCGCGTGGCAGGCGAGCATTCTACCACTGAACCACCGATGCTTTACATTACATCATGCACGCACTCACCTATTTCAAGCGCTGATAGCGTCACTTTATTATCCAAGTGAAACTTATCACCCGGCTCAATCACCTCGTTAATTTTCTGATAATCCACATAAATCATATTCTCCGTCACATGTTCCTCGTATTGCGGATCGGATGTGATTGTCGTTTCGTTGCCTTGTTGCAGATGAATCGTGCCAGCATCAGCCTATATAATTATAATAATCATTTTAGCGATATTTAAAATAAATATGTTATATAAAAAAACGTATATACATCTTTCAAGACACCGGTGCGAATTTCCGGTCCGCGCAGATCCATCGCAATCGGTATCGAATGCATCGTGCCCAATTTTCGGCTGTAATTATCGACAGCCGTGCGTAGATTCTCAACCACCAGCTCGCACTCGGTTTTCGTGTAAAACGGCATCTTGATGCGTGCCACCGACATTCCGGCATCGATTAGACGCTCCAATTTATCCACCGAATTACTTTTCGGTCCTAGAAGTAAACGAATAAACGAATGTTGGTCAAAATCAAAACTCTGACCGAAATCATTTGTATTAATGGGCGTAATTACATTTGAAAACTATATTTAATAAGAAATACATAAAAACGATGTTTCTTTCGGGTAAGGAAGCATAGTTAAGTATTGAACATTATTTTATCACTTTTTTGAATTCATTTTGGCGTTCTGATCGTATGATACACAGAAGTGTTTTGTCCACTTCCACCTGATACTAAGTGAAAATTAACACCAGTTTGGGTTCCACACGTCGTTTTCATGTATTCCTATAAAATAGTGTTTCACATATAATGCCCATTAACAGTGGCGGATTAAGAAAGAGCGCGCAGCTAAGTGATATTAATATGCGGCTATACCATGTGGGACAAATTCACATTCAAAGCGTCGTCGTTTTCATGTATTTTTATATAATAGTGCTTCATTAATATATAAGAGTGATCAAAAGCAGAGTAAAATTACCCTCTCACCTAATGTACACACAATTCCTGTAAGACGTTTTCGTGCCGGCTGCGATTCAAAGTTCAAGTTCTTCATGTAGTCGATGTGCGAGTACGCCGATATCGCGTCCAGCTGCTGATTGGGAATATTTCCGCATTTCGAACTGAAGAAATCAATCATCTACAATCATTTAATCAATTAAAATAATTGCATTTATGTAATTAAAATCAACAAACCCATGGCAATTTGGGACAGTTTTTCGCATGGTCCGCCATTATCACTCTCTATTATTAAATTAAAAAAAAAAATGAAAACTATACAAGAAAAAAAAACTACAAGAACATAAAATTTTGACTCGTTTCATTCGACATTGCAAAATTTCACCACATTATTTGTTTGAAAACCGCACACTTCAATTCTTAGTGCTAATGAATAATATATGAGATGCAAAAGTTGCATACGATAAACTCTACTCGCTGGATGAATGGTGTAAATGTAATGAAAGTTGCCTATAATATATAACACTACTAAAGGATTAATTGCAATAGATTGAAGATCGATGTCGATGACAAACAAATTTCACAATTTTTCGGATGTAACACCATTATCGCGCACAATCGTATTTGTGCGTTGTTCTTTTCGAAATGTATTTGAAATTTAACAAATTTTAGACAAAAAATTTTGACTCGAAATTGCTGTCTGTCACTAATTTTTCTATTATGAATAATAAACAGAGGGGTAGCACACTTTAATTTTTACGTCATATTTATTATTACAGCTGAATCAAGATTGCATTTGATATATATGCTTTTGGTGTAACTTTACGGCGTATTGAGGGCTGCATACAATGCAACACAAAGTAGTGTTAAAAATTTATTTAAAAAAAGAATGAAAGGTTTATAGTGCCTCCGATACAACACAATAAATTAATCGCAGTAGGTATCAGTCAAACAATTCTCCAAAATGTCATTACTAAATATTACTACGATGTAATTGCAATGATTTTACTCTAAAGTTGAATCGCATCAACTTTGAGTCGAGATGTGAAGATAATCACAGCAGCCTAGGAAATAACACAATAAACAAATCGCAGTAGGCATGACTTAAATAAAATTTGCAAAAATGTCATAACTAGTGTAATTGCAATTATTTTACTGCGAAGCTGTATCATCGCATCAATTGTGTTATTTTCGAAACATGTATTCATTTAAAAAAAGAAAATATTAACAAAAAAAAATGGAAAGTTTTTACTGCCCTCCGATACAACACAATAAATTAATCAGAGTAAGTCACAAATAATAATGACGTTACTAAATATCACTGGAGTCATTGCAATGATTTTACTGCAATGCTGTGTCGCATTGGTTGTGTTACATTCGAAATATGTTTGCAAAAATAGAAAAGATTAACGCTTTTGATATACAACACAATCAATTTTCCAAAGCGGCACTAATAATTATTTCACTGGTGTAATTGCAATTACTTAACTATGAAGCTGTATTGGATCAAAAATAAGTAATTAAGCTATTTAGAAAAAAAAATGAAAAACTGACTGGAAATATCAAGGTAATGACGGCTGTCTAGAAAACAACACAACAAACTAATTATAATAGGAGGCTCCACTCATAAAAATCTCTCAAAATGTCACTGATAAATATTGTTGGTGCAGTTGCAATAATTTTACTGCAAAGCTGTATCGCATCGGTTGTAATTGATCTACATGCCGGCAACTTTGACGAAACGCTAATCAACCATGATTACGTTGCGATTCTTTATTTTTCACCCGAATGTCGGCGTTGCATGGAATTTTTACCGGATTACGAGGCGGCTGGCGTATTATTGGCGAACGGTGAGCCGAAAGTGCAGCTCGCAACGTTGAATTGCCTCAACAACGGCGCTAAACTGTGCGGCGTTAATGGAATTGTGCGATATCCAACGCTGCGCATCTACGATGAAGGCAATAGCATGCAGAAGGATTACGATGGTGAGTGGAAGGTGGATGAATTGGTGCGATTTATGCGCGAGAATGTCGGTATACAATCGACGTGGCTGCAAGGCATTAATGATACCATTTTCGATAAGGATAAGGATGTTGTGGTGGCGTATTTGAGTTGGAAGAGTACATTACGTAGTGCCTATTTTGCATTACCAGCAAAGCTACGTATTGATTTAAATTTCTACCATGTTGATGTTAAGCCCTATCAAGAAAATGTGACATTAGTGCGGTGTAAGTTGTATTCAAGTCAATTTGAACCTCGTACTTTAATTCGCTATCCAGGACAACCCGATTTGGAAGAGTTTTTACTGACAAATCGTTATGGACTTGTTGGACATCGCACAATGGCAAATTATCACTCATTCAACGCGCCTTTAGCCACCCTTTACTTACAACTAAACTATCGTTACAATCGCACTGCGATTAAATACTATCGCAATCGAATTCTACCAATCGCCGTGCAATTTCACAAGGCGATTACGTTTTGCATGTGCTCGCTGCGCGAATTTGAGTTTGAATTGAATTCGTACGCGATTGACATGCAACCGGAACCGTTTTTGCTAATACGCCTGGCTGATGGACGACGCTATGCGATGCAGGAATCATTTACGTCATCGAATATTAAGCGTTTTGTCAGTAATGCTCTGACAGATGACTATCCGCGCCAGATTATGTCGCAACCGGTGCCAAAGGCGCCGAATGTGGTTGAGGTATGGCGCAGTGTGGTCGCGCTCAATTTTGACGAAGTGATACTCGGCGCCAATCACGATTTGCTGATTATGTTCTACAATGAGCCGTGTGCGTATTGCGATGATTTGGAGCCGATGATACGCAAACTGAAAGCCATGGTAATAATTAATAATCAATTTTTACCACCTATAGTCTGATATTCTCTTAATCAATCTCGAAAATTTGCCTCAAATTGAAAAGATAAATTATCGAGATGTATTAGTAGTGCCGGATTAAGTTTTTAGAAAATTTTAAAGAAAATACAACTCCCGGCCCCTTTTAAATACCGGGAAAGGTACAAACAATTCCCCTTTTTTTTAATTTGTATTAATTTATTATCTAACAACATTTCTGCCATTTCTTTACTTTTTAATTGTCTCAAAAGATTGTTTTCAAAAGATTTAAGGATCACAAAAGTTTTCGGGCTTCTTTCTTGATTGAGAGAACAATTAAGATAGAATAAAAAGAGAACGTAATATATAGTGATTTGCGACAAAAAATTACCCAAAATCTGGGCCGTAAATATTTGTTATGTGTCTATTGTCTAATCCGGCACTGTGTATTAGGCGAATATCAAACGTTAAAAGCTAGGAAATTTTAGTCCAAAAATTCTTCAAAAAAATCATAAAATATTTAATAATATTTGTAATTTTTTGTAGTTGGCTGATGATAACATCCACTTCTACCAAATGAATCTCTCACGCAATGAAATTACAACCACCAATCAATTTCACATAACTGTCTACCCGTCGATCTTCTTTGTGCCGCGCTATGAGAAATCGTCCCCAGTGGAGTTTCGCGGGCGCGAAACTTATGAAAAGCTGGTGCGTTTTATCGCTGCCCACTCGACGTTTGGCTTGCGCCAGTTTGATCGACTCGGCAACCTGAAAAGAGATGAGTTTTAATTTAATATTGTAAATGTGATGACAACAACAACTGTTTGATGATAATCTTCTATCGCAATTATCTCGTTTTGTTGCTGCAGCAAGAGCGTTTTAATTGTTTATACCTAGTAAATTGTTTTGGGGTTAGTAATGTAATGCAGAGCATCATCAAACCATCAACATCAAACGGTATCGTTGTATTTGCAACGGTGTGTATTGAATGATTTGGCGAACGCTCTGTACACACCATCAGGCAGGCTGTGTGTTGTTTATCAGATTTCAATAGAAATTGTATTGGTGGCCGATAACGTTCCGGCGGCGTTTTACGTGGAATTTTGTGCGCGCAAGTTGGACATTTACGGTTTGAAGTGCACGCGGCTTTATATGGCGACTCATTTACACTGGGAATGAACCGTCCTCGTCAGCGATATGTCTGTGTGCGTGCGTTGTGCACAGCAAGCAGCCTTTTTATAATTTTTTTTCTACCGCTTCTCGATATAGGTTAGGTTTGATTGCCTTATTTAGGGGATTGGTGGACGATGAAAAAAGATGTATGTATGAATTGGTTTTCAAATCTAACCGAAAAATTGTCGAGAAGATGAAATAAATTACAACGCGATACGCTTTGATTATTGCATTATTAGGAGCCAACAAAAATTAGTTTGTTAATTAATTAATTAAGCCGCATTTTTATAATATATATTATTATAATATTACCTACAATGTAAATTAAAATGAATTAATTTTTTTCATGGGAAATTCAATCATTTGCAAGTGAAGATGGAAAGTAGAGAAGTGTGCTGGAGTTGAACAAAATATGATTTTTTGAAATGTGTCTGAGGTTCTCGTTCATCCACGTGCTTGCTGCAAAGGCGAATAATCGCGCGTGTACGAAAAAAAAGCAAAGCAAGGCAACAAGCGGAAAGCAAAGCGAGTGCGTCTAATAGTAACAAACACACAAGATAGCATAATATTCGAACGCAAGCAGGCAGGCACGCACGAATCATCATCATCCACATCGATTGATTGATCGAATTGGGAATAGAGTACGGTGTTTGTATGGTGGAATGCGACGTAAACGAAAAAACATGTTGCACTCAGCGCATGGAACGTATGTGTGTATGTGTATTTGTGTGTGTGTGTGCTTTTATTTGCCTAACTGTATTTTCCTTTATTTGATTTTCTCTCAACACACACACACACACACACACACATACACATACACATGCAATAAATGTCAATGAAGCGTGCACACTATGCGCCAGCCGCTACGCAACCACAGCGCACTATTTGCCTCTTATTTTCAAAAGCAAACCCGAAAAATTCATTCACAGCTACTAGCTACTAATAGTGATGCATTTCTGTTTATTAATATGATTATAATTTTTTTCGGGCCGCTGCATGTTTTTCTCGATGTGTTGTTGTTGTTGTTGTCGTGCACGCAACGACATTTATAGACACACACGTACGTTTGGTATTGTAAAGGTAAACGAGTATGCATCCGACAAGAAGCAGCAGCAGCAGCAGCCACAGCAAAACTCCAAGAAGCAATAAATTTCCATTTATAGATTGTGTTTAGCGTATGTGAATTTTTTTGCTGCTGCTGCTGCTTGGTGGTAGCACAGGTATTCATCATCAGCGCCTAATATTTTCCATCATCCGCATCAATTGTTTGCCATCATCATACAGAATGATAAATTAACAATTTTCTGATCAATTACTATATAGTGTTGCTGGAAATACAATTATCTCTAATTATATTTGTCGCTCAATTCGCATCGACATCTATCAATGATGAGCAACCTTCAGCCGTCGAAAATTAGCTTAAAAATGTTTAATTTGTTGTAACAATTGCAAAAATTTTGTCAATTTTGCATTTATCTATCAAATCATTACAATTTTCAATTGATTTTGTGGGTACTTCATTAAAATTACACTTCTGTACTTTTTGCCTTTTACATTGCTGCTGAATTTGTAAGTATGTCTTTAGGGTATTTCAATTTATGACCGATTCTGACAAATTAATATACCCAGCTTTGAAAATTATTGACGACTACACATTTGGATTAATTGTCACCATAGCGACCGATACATAGACAATTTTCTATTGACTATACAGTGTTATGAGAAATACATTAATCAATAATTCGTATCATTGTCGCGATTAAATTAAAATAAATAGTTACCCTTACGTCAATATCTTGGAATTGATCAATTAGTTGATAAATTAGTATACACTTCTATTGAATTATATTTTTATTTGCAACTATTGAATATATATGACTGATAGTTACTTTGTTATCATATACAGAGTGGCAAGAAACACATTTTTACCTCCAACCATTCTATCTAGGTATCTATCTATCTAATTATATTGGTGTGTCATTATATATGGCAATTAAAAATGTTTGTTGCGCACCAGAAAACCATCATGATCATCAAAAAACGCATAATTATATCATCATCTTGAAATTATTGTGTGTGTGTACATGGTATGGTATGGTATATGGTATTGTGGGTATCGGCGTGTTACGTTCCACCATCCACGAAAAAACCATAAAGTTTTGAATGTAATGGAATTCATTTCTACAGTTAGAAACTTGGAAATAATATTATATATTATTTGTTGGTTTGGTGGAGATTAATTATGTAATTGTGTGTGTGTGTGTGTGTCTGTGCTATGTTTTTTTCGCTGTAGATAACAGTATCGTATGGAACGTGTGTGTGTGTGTGTATAAGAAGAAGGTGAAATAGTAATTGAGGTGTGCTGTTAATTAATATCGACTGTAGCGCACCACTGGAGCGAATAACCCCATGACGAAGAAGCGCAAATGTATAGTACATAGTTATACATATATCTACCTACTACATCGGTTTCAAGATTGGGAATCAGCCTGCCAAACGAACTAATTTCATCAACAGACAATTAGGCATTCCAAAGAACTGTTAAACGGCTATTCAGGTAGTACACTCGTACTTACAACTCTCACAGTGAATGCTAATTGTGAATTTGGATACATGCTATTAATTGCATAGTGACAAATATCTAAACTCACATAAATGTAATGATCCTTTGTCACTCTGAGACTTGCAGGGTTCATAATCAATGCTGTTATATATTAAAGTTAAAATCATCATTACAAAGTATCGCCATGCGGTATATTATAAGAATATTGTGGCAAAAATAACATTCTGTTTTGACAGGTTGTATTTATGTAGTATTGTAGTTAAAATGACATATTTTGGAATGCCTAATTAGCCGAATATAACTTTTTTTTATTAGAAAATGACCTTAATTTTTGCTAAATACCTTTTTGCAATTTTTGAAGATGATTCTAACTTTAATAAAGTCGCGTTATTTATTTTCTTAAAAAAATATTGACAAGTTGTCCTCCAATAGCTATTTGAAGACAATTAGGCATTCCAAAATGAGTTATTTTAATTACTCAGGTACAACCAGTCAATCTAAAATATAACATTTCTACAACAAGATGTGTTTAATTTTTAATAAACACCTTTTACTCTATTTTTAGAAGATAATTCTAAATTTAATAAATCATTTCTTCCTATAAAAAAAATATTGACAAGTAATCCTCCAGTAACTGTTTGACAGTATTTTGGATAACCTAATTATTAATCAACAATAAATGTGAGGTTAAACATGCAAGAAAAACCCAGTTTAACTGTTTTGAATTTTTGAAAAAATGATTAAAATTTGATTATAATAATAATTTTATTGCTTTGCGAACAAAAATTGTTTAATAGATAATTCCGGTCCAGCAATCATAGTTAAAATCGATAATTTAACCCAAAAAAGCACAATAATATTGTAATAAAAAAATGGCGAGGTGTTGTAATATAGAAAAAAATTAAACAATATTTAATCGCCTAACGGCAAAACCATTTAAAAATAACAACGGCAATTCGAAATTACATTTATTTCCAACAACGAAAAATGCAATTATTTATATTTATATATATATATATATATATATATATACGCTGTATAATTGCGTATCATCCAGGGGCGGCGCATTGAAAGAATAGGAATAGATGGTAACCAACAATAAGTTAGTTGTATTTATATCGTTGTTAAACATGTGTGTCTGTTTGTGTGTGTGTTAATTAATTAATTCGCTTGGCGAATAAAAATGGATGACGGGTAATGGAACATAATAAAAGTACAGTTTGATGCGCAATGAGGAATACAATATGAAGAAATTTAACACTTTTTCTAGATAGATATATTGTATGTGTATGTGTGGACTGACTGGGCCGCGCACGTAACGATTTCCGAAGCGGCGGGGCAGGCAAGCAAGCAACAAGTGCGAAGTGGGCACGAAAAAAAAATACAACGAACACAAACACACACACAAACACAGACAGGCGCAATTTTTTTTCTTCTTCTTGTTATATTATGATTATTATAACAATGAAACGGTAAAATTCGTATTTATAAGCATAATAATAATAAAATGAAGTTATAAGTAAGTAGGTGGATGCTTAAGATAACTTGAACGTTTTCTTCTTCTTCTCTTTCGTCTCTTTTACTTCTTCACTTCAGCCTTCGCTCGCTCGCTGCTGCTTCATTCAATCGAAACGTGAATGGATTGCCCGAATAGCGCAACGACGCCAACACGCGCACCTTACGCATCATCACAAACGGGAAGAAAAAAATCATTTTTGATTATCCGGCAGCGATGAGAAAATAGAAACATAGATGATTGTTGTATGTAATGCTGCATCTATAGTACAAACAATACAGGAGATTGCTTCTGATGGCAATAGTATTATAAAAAGTTGCCTAAAAATAATGATGAAATGGTTGTCTGGCTTTCATAATACAATTTGCACCTACAAAGTATGATAAACTTGTACTGTAATGTAACGAAAAATAAAAACAAAAACAAATTGAAATTACATTACAACGTAGACGATTGTCCGAATAGCAACGCCAACATGCGCACCTTATGCACCACAAGCGAAAAAAAAAAACTTTCAATATTAAAAATAAAAATTTTCAATTAAATGTATGCCACCTTTTTCCCATCGAAATGTAAATGAATTGTCCGAATTGCAACGCCAACATGCGCACCTTACGCATTACAAACAGGTGAATTATGCGTTTGTAGTCCAAAAGGTATCACAAATTGCTTCTGCTGGCAATAGTATAATGACACAGTCGCTTACGATTTATAACATTCTAAAATATTATACAATTTTCATTTATAAAGTGTGATAAACTTGTAATGTAATATAATTAAAGAAAGAAGTAAATAGAAATTGTCGACTAAATGCATGCCGTCGCCTTTTTCCCATCGCAAACGGGAAAAATGATTGTTATTATCTTACGCGCGCTTTTCCTCATCATTGTTATTCCATTATCTTAATATACATTATGTACCTGTATGATGATGGTATAGTCAGCGTGTCAACGCAAAAACGCATTTTTTTCACTACGATAATGTATATGTAGTATTCAAAATTCGGTGGTAGCTAATAGGCACCAGTGGCGTATCAACAAGGTGAAGGAAAATAATAAGCATGGCGTATGTATACATGTCTAGTCTAGAGTATAAGTAGTGTGTGGTGCCTGCTGCTGCTGCCGAGGAGACTCGTCGCCAAGTCGTTGCCCTTTTTTTACCATCCATCCCATCATCATCATCGTGTTGTATACGCGCCGCGCACACGCTGCTGCCACACAACGCTCACCGACAGTTATACACCACACCACTCCGTCTGCCGTTTGCCACACATTATACATATACACACACATAACATGATCCAAATAGCGCATAATTCGAAAAAAATTAAGTTATTGCGACAACAACAACAAGTTGAAACTTTCAATCTCATATTATTATAATAAATTTTCATTTCCAATATTCTGAAGCTTTTTGAGATGATCCATGTTAAAGCAGACAATTTTTAGACAAAATACCTACTAACACGCTTAGAAAAAGTTACGTAATATTGTATGGACACTGTATATATCATTGCACACAATACAGTTATTGCAATAAATGTCAGAGACACAGAACTGCTGTCATTGCGTGGATTCTATCAAGAATTGTAGACGACGCTGCAAAGAATGTTTTACAGCTGTGACGTCACGGAGAGACCTTACAACTTATCTGAAACACAATATAATCCTAAGTGGAGCTCGACTAAACCTCGGTTTCAATTGAGTATAGGTTTAAATATATGACAGTCTCCTTGTGACGTGCCATCCTCTAGCGCATTTACAATTCTTGGATTTTATGACATAAGTTATGCTCACGGAAGAGTATCGTCACATATATTCGAGTTTGGATATTCTAAAATGCAAACTGTCAAATCTTGCTACAATGATTAGCGTTTTTTATGGCGTAGTGCAGTAACGCATAAATTTCAGTTAACATTCCAACTCATCCAGGTATTAGTCCAGAACTGAAATTGGGAATGAAGTTGTTGCGTTTAAAGAAACAAAAAATAAAACAAAATTATATTTGGTTGGCGCATTTTTATCAACCGTGTGTATAATGGGCCGTACGGGTATTGCGCGTTCACCGTGTATACGCGCGCGATCCACCTGCAGCCACCGCGGCGGCCTACCTCCTTCTTCTGCGTCGCGAGCGTGCCCAGTCGGAAGCGAACGCTCGTCCGAACAGCATCATCATCATCATCGTCCAACAGAAGAAACACGTTTACGTTCATATACATATATATATATATATATACCTATACTACTACAACAACATTCAACCGCGCGACCCGAAGCGCAAAAGGTGAATGAACACATTCGGCGCAACACACACACACACACCACACATACACAGGTGGATTTTTTTATTATCGTTCCATTCGAGGCGTGTGGCAGCTATATAGCAAGATTTTATTAACTAAATACGAAGACGTGTGCGCGATTTATCCATCGATTAATTTTATATTTCTGAAATATAATTTTTTGTGCGACGTGAACATTGTTTTTTGACAAGAATTAACGAATTTTTTAATTCATCTGCTTTGCGTTCGCGCGCGCCGCGTGTTAAATTATTGTATTATTAAAGTTGTTGGGTGTAGCAGTAACAGCAGCAGCGGCAGCAAAACGGCAGAGAGGCGAATGTGGACCATGTGCTTCGGCCGATGACATTGTTGCGTTCGATACGATTGCCGATAGGTAAGTTTAATTCTCATTTCGTTTAAACGCAAAATTTTTAATGCAAAAACAATTGCTGTAGTCATTATATTATACGAAAATGTGACGTAATGGTGTTAAATTCGATAAATTTCAATGGTTTTTTGGTTAAATTTGCCAAAACATGATGTAATTTCATTAATTGCATTAAAAGCTTTTCATTATAGCAATTTTTAAGGTTAACAAAAATGCAAATTAAGTAGTACTTAACATTTCCGTGTTAATTACACGAAAATATAGCGCAATTTCATTAATTGTGTTAAAGTGTTGCCGTTTTTTATGTAATTAACGTTAAATTTGACAAATTTTAATTGTTCTTCGATTCAATTTGATATGTTGATACCAACAATACGAAAATATTAATTAATTGTGTTAAAATTTTGCCTTTAACTTTAAAATTAATACATTTTAACAATTTTTAAAATTAAATGAATGCAAATTAAGTTGTATTTACCATTTCCGTGATAATTACACGAAAATATAGTGTAATTTCATTAATTGTGTTAAAGTGTTGCTGTTTTTATGTAATTAACGTTGAATTTGACAAATTTCAATCGTTCCTCAATTAAATTTGGCCATTTTTATAGCAACAATACGATAATACGATATAATTCCATTAATTGTGTTAAAATTTTGGTTTTAACTTTAAAATTGATTGAAATTTACTATTTTAATAGCAACAATACAAAAATATTAATTGACTGTGTTAAAATTTTGCCTTTAACTTTAAAATTAATACATATTAACAATTGTTAAAGTTAAATTAAGTTGTGTAACATATTCCTGTTAATTGTACAAAAATATAATATAATTAATTCATTAATTGTGTTAAATTTGATAGATTTGGACAATCTTTAAGGACAAAAATTTTATGAATTTGATTAAATTTCCGGTTTGCAGCCAAAAACAATAAATTGCTAGTCAACTTAATAGATTTCTACTTAAAGTTTTTACATGCAATTGTTTTAAAAAATAGAAACAAATAAATCAATTGTTTTTGAATTAAATTGCATGATTTCCACTTGTTGTAATCGGAATGAATTTCGTTTGTTTTCTTTTCAATTGTCTTCTCGACTATTTGCGCGTGCTAAATATTTGCGGCTTTTGCGCGCGCGCTCGCAACGAGCGACGACGCACACGCTCATCTGTTCTTTTCGTTCGTTCGGCGTTTGTGTGTTATAAAAATATTAAAAACAGGATTCGGAAAAGTGTGACAATGTTATAAACATCGTTTCGGAATGCGAGTGAGAAAGTTCGCCGCAACAACATCAACCATCATCCAAGCCTCGCTCGTTTGCGCTCGCATGCCACCAGCCGCCTGTTGCTTACTCCTCTCATTCATACATTAAAAATTCCTTTTTATTTTGTGTGTTTTAATTTCATCTGCAAGCGTATAATGATGCAAATCTATTGCACTTTACGAAATTTTTTATTGCAAGTATATATATGCGGCCGTTTTTAGCAACAAACACTATCAAAGACTAAGGGATTGTTTGTGTAATTTAAACTAATTAATTAGCCGGCCGGTTAATGAAGTAACCGGGCAAGCGGCAACGAAGGATACGAAGAAGAAGAAGCAGAAAAAAAGAAGTATTACAATTATTATTATATTTTTAACGCGCTTGCTAAGTAGAACGTAACTGATTTTTTTTCTTCATTTTGTTGTTAAATAATGAGGGCAACAGTTCGTTATGAGTGATTTGCAAATATCTTTGCCGTACGTGTGTATGTATGCATGTGGATTTTTGCGCGCCATCTGGCTTATGAAATGATGAATCAATCTACGGGAAAAACAGCTTGCGAATGGGTCGTAGTAAATATTGATTGCTGTCAATCAACAAATGTGTACTCTATGGATTTACAAAAACACGATGCAAAGATGACTTTCTATTCACATTGTGTATTTAGTATCACTAAATTGAAAATCAGCAACAATTTTGTAGTGTTCTAACCTCAAAAAACATAACGTGAATATGTGGTGGTAGTGGTGTGCACGTTGTTTGCATTTTTCATGCGACACGTCGTTTCACACACTTGTAAGTATGTAGTAAACACGACGACACACCTAAAATAAATTAAACATATACGAAATACCAAAAAAAGAAAAATGAAAGAATACAAGAACAACAAAAAAACGCTTCGCACGTAAAATGCAAACAATCATCGTGCCATCTATTAGCGATGCGATGCTAATGCTTGTGCAAACAGACCAAACCACTCATATTCCATCGGTGTCGTCTCGAAATATCTATGCGTTTATTATATTTATCATAATTATACACGATTTTTGTTTTGTTCCCTTTTTTATGATTAGACATGTACAGAAATAATTAAACTAAAGTGTAAATTTCTACCCGGAACATTTTTTGTGTGTGATTGATAGGCAATTTACGCTATAAATATTTGCAATATTTTTGATTTGTCCCCTTTTTTTTATTAGAATTACAAAAATAATTAAACTACATAGATGAATATGATGAAATTTTTTATCCGGAACATTTTATTCTATAACTACGTGAAAATATGCGGTATAAATAACTTAAAATCTCTGTTTTCTCGCTCAAAAATGATCATATAAAACAATATTTTAGTTTTGTCTGCTATTTCATGATTGGGAGTGTACAGAAATAATTAAAGTTGGTGCCAATTTCTATCCGGAACATGATTTTTGCATGATTGATAGAAAATTTGCTCTGTAAATAACTCAAAATCTTTGTTATCATATCAATATGCAATATTTTTGTTTTGTCACCCTTTTTTCGATTAGAACTACAATAATAATTAAACTAGATAGATGAATATGATGAAAATTTCTATTCGGGACATTTATTGTATAACTATGTGAAAATATATCGTATAATCTACGTTTTCTCGCTCGAAAATGATTAAATTAGACAAAATTTTTATTTTGTACGCTATTTTATGATTAGAAATGCACAGAAACAATTAAACCAGATGCAAATTTCTATCCGGAACATTTTTTGTAACTATAAATAACTCAAAATCTGCGTTTTCTAGCTCAAACATTACCATATCTATGTACAATATTATTGTTTTGTCCCCCTTTTTCCGATTAAAAGTACAAAAATGATAAAACTACTCAGATCAATGTGATGAAAAATGTTATTCGACATATTTTTTGTATAACTACATAGAAATATATGGTTTATGTAACTTAAAATCTGAGTTTTCTCGCTCGAAAATGAGCATATTAGACAATATTTTTGTTTTGTCCGCTATTTTATGATTAAAAGTGTACAGAAATAAATAAACTAGATGCAAATTGCTATCCAGAACATGTTTTTGTACAATTGATAGGAAATTTGCCCTATTAAATAACCCAAAATCTGCGTTTTCTTGCTCAAACATTTTCATATCTATATGCAGTATTTTTGATTTGCCCACCCTTTTCCGATTAGAAGTACAAAAATAATTAAAATACATGAATCAATATGACCTTTTGTATAACTAGTTACTTGGTATACAAAGCTTGCATTCTGCCTTTCCTCCCTCAAAAATTATTGTGCCTTCTACAATATTTATGTTTTGTCCCCTTTGTTCTGATTAAAGCTACAAATATAATTAAACTACATAGATGAAAATTTCTATCCGGAACATATTTTCTAGATAAATACTTAAAATCGAAAATTATTATATTTTTGCTGAGTACATATAAATAATTAAACTAGATGAAATCGAATGACCGTTTGACTGGGAATATACGGTAATATAAATAAACTGACGAAAGCAATATGCAATAAGGGTGAATGGGTATGAGGACCACTGCGACGACGACGACGACGTGTTGGTACGCGCGCTCGCGCAGATGGGACTAATTAACCTAACAGTATTCGGTGTGCTGTGCAGCGGAGCGTCGTCGGTCGGTCGTCCGCATAGCAAAGCGCGTGTATGTGTATGTATGTATGTATGTATGTAATGTGTGCGCTCTGCCGTTTTTTTCGTTCGGTGTCAATAACCAAGCGCGCACGGTCTCGGTTTCGTCGTCGCCTTCAGGGTAAAACCAAAAAAATATTAAAGAAAAACCTATGGAAACAAAGCGCTACACTCTCTACAATAATATAGGTTTTGTTGATATATGAATGCAAATTTGAAAATTGGTAAAAAAATGAATGTCATGACTTTCCATTCACTGTGTATAAGTTGGAAAAACATTGACAATTTGTATGTTAGGCGATGAATATCTAGTAGGCGAGTGTGATGGGAATGATTCATGCAAAACGGCACGGTCCCATTTGACCTAATCCGAATACATAATCATCGATAAATCACGTTCCACGTAATAAAAAATTTATGATGCAGATAATCTAAATACGCATGTGCTGCCGCCCCAATCTTATATGATTACCTACGTATACTATTGCAATCATCATCACCAATTGATATTCATTCCGGAGAAAATCTAAATGTTATTTTTCTTTCGAGTAAAATCGAGAAAAGGCTGGATGATCGAGTCGAAAAAGAACCAAAAGGAAGGAAAAAAACAGATCAAGTCTAGTTTGTGTATGTGTGTATGTGTGTGTATGTGTTGCTGCGGGATGGAATGTTGTAAGTAATCTGGGTCACACTACTCTTCTCGTTCTCGACTTCGTATTTATAAGTAGATGATGATTAATATTTAAGCGCGCGGCAAAAAAAGGCAACCGATTTTTTTCCTTCTTTTATCTGTAAGGTGGCCCCGGTGGAAGTGCGGGGGGAGGTGAGAACACGTGCACATATACACACACACACTCAAAACGACAACGACGAAAATTTTGACTTCTCTCCAATTCATCAATGAAATGAACACAAAAAAAACGCACGCACACCGTTTTAATTAAACGCATTTCGGTTGCGGTTAAATAACCAAAAACGCTTTTCAAATTCATTAAATTTAAAATGATCAATAAACTGCGGTTGATTCATGTTTTATTTTTTGGTTTGTTTTCTGTTGCAGGGCGAAAAATCCAAGATGCAGCATTATCGCCTCCACCTTAATAAGCCATCAAGGCGGCGACCTTTCACCCCAACAACAGCAACAACAACAGCCATCACCATCACAGTACTCGCCACGGTAAGTCACATAACAATTTCGACTACTTTCACATAACCCTGTATATAATATAACTAAAATGATTTTATTCATTGCTATAACAAAACAAATAACACGAATATAACACACTGTACAAAATATATCGCGTAATTAACCGATATTTATTGCTTGATAAATCAACAAACAATTGACATGAATGTTTAATGAGATATGTTAATTTAGTTGGCATAAATTTCCAATAAAATGTATCTTTAACAACCCCCTGTAGAATTAGCGCACGTAACTAGGAAACTGTTTACCGGTTGTTAAGGTAACGATTGCCGGTGCGAATTTTTAAGCGCAATTTACATGAATGAAATATTTGGTGTGTGTGTGTGTGTAAAATGGGATGGGTCCGATATGTGAGCGCAACAGCACACAACATGCTAATGATGCATCCATACGAAGAAGAAGAAGAAGAAGAAGAAGAAGCGAGCCGGATTTACTCAACAGCAACAACAACAACAACGCTCCCATGCATGCGCGCTCTCGTATAGTAGAGTAAGCTGCGGAATGCCAGCA
>JARJDW010013746.1:0-28161 GCA_030264715.1 Adinopsis sp. GC000173
GATTCGCTTGCTTCAAATCAATCTTATTCAACACTGGTATCACAACGAGATCATTTCCAAATGCTAAATAGAAATTCGCCACAGTTTGCGCTTGTACACCATCATTTGCATCCACCAATAGAATTACACCCTGGCATGCAGATAATGAGCGTGACACTTCGTTGGAAAAGTCCACATGTCCCGGTGTATCAATTAAATTTAATAGATATTGCGCCCCATTGTGAGTGTATAGCAGTGAGGCACTTTGCGCTTTGACGGTGATGCCGCGCTCACGCTCCACTTGAAGCTTATCTAGTACTTGATGTTGATTGTCTGTTGGTTTGATTGCACCGGTAAATTCGAGCAAACGGTCTGCGAGGGTACTCTTTCCATGGTCGACATGTGCGATTATACTAAAATTACGGATGCGTTCAATTGGTATCTGGGTGTAGTCGATTTTCTGTGCCTTTGAACTACAATGTTTAGCTTGAATATAAGAGCTAAAAGCAAAAGGAACGATAACATTAATAATAACGACATTACTATAATCTATTACTTAAATTAATATTGTAATTAAAATTACCTTAATTTAACGGCTTCATATCGAATATAGCGTAATAATTTCACTCTCGATAACATGCTAACAAATTATAGGTTATGTTATATTTAGTCCGTGTGAGTAAACACCACTAATTGCAATTAATTTAACAAATGGATCTCTTAACATTATCATATCTTGCATAACATTTTATATAATGAGAATTCATTAGTTTCAACTAACGTAACACCAATTTTTCATCGACTATAAAAAGATAGTCTTTGGATAGGATAGAATCATCAATCGAGTTTAAGATCGAGGAGCAAAAACCGTGGCTGATAAGGCATCGATTTCTATTACTATTAGATAAGAATGAATAACCATATGATAATCATCATTCTTCGCCTGCTTTAGTGATGTTGATTAAATAAGATACTGTAAGATGCGTAAGATACATTCTTAGCACCATCAGTTTTTCAATTAGTTTCAATAGAATAAATAACAAGTAGGCAACCAACTTTACACCTCCCACCATAAACAAGCAACTGGTGTTTTACCGCCAAAAATAACGTTTCTTCTGTTTCTAGTTTGTGTCGTTTGTCTATTGCTACAACTTGCAACCGTTAACATTATCCAAAACTTACACTTATTTTTAGTTGTTTTACGTTTTTTTCATACATCAAAATGGTTCGTAGAGACTACGATAAAGATAAAGGTATTTATAAAAGAGAAACAATTTAACTGCAACTCTAACCTAATTGTTTTTATCATGAATCAGAAACCTTCAAAACCTTTCTTACCGAATTTTACACACAAGATCTGTCAGGCAATAAATATTTCAAATATGCATCGCAATTGACTAAATTGGCTCATCGCGAACAAATAGCCATACATATTGAATTGGACGATGTGCACGATTTTAATGAAGAGATGGCAAATTCCATCACGGAGAATACAAGACGATTTTCAAATATGGCGTACGAATTGATACAGGAATTGTTGCCGACGTATAAAGAGCATGAAGTGCAAGCCAAGGATACGTTGGATGTTTATATTGCTCATCGCCAATTAATGGAAGGCCGCACGCGACAACCGAACGAGACGCGAGATCCAAATAATAAATTTCCTCCCGAGCTGATGCGACGATTGTAAGAAAAACAATATTTTTCATTCTTAGTAATACAAGTAATTTAATGATTTTGATACAGGGTTTATTAAAACTTGCTAGTTGCAACATGCATTGTATTTTTGCCGGTAAAAATTCAAACTTTGTAAATAATTGCTTTATATCAATTTGGCTAGTTATATTGCTTTTGATGGGGAATCAGGGAACCAATATTTTATTTTGGAGATGAAATTGCTTAGTTTAAATTACCCTGTCCAGGATTTGTTGAATGTTACTCGACTTACAAGTTTATTCATTTATATTAACGAAAGCGATGTGCGGGAATTGTATAGCTTACGATTAATATTATTTATTTTGTTACAGTGAAGTCTATTTTAAAGACAGCAGCCTTGCAAAAACTCAGCCCATTCGTGATGTAAAAGGCATCCACATTGGCAAATTGGTAACTGTGCGAGGCATTGTCACACGATGCACTGAAGTGAAGCCGATGATGTGTGTGGCGACCTACACATGCGACCAATGCGGTTCTGAAACCTATCAGCCTGTAAACTCTCTGTCTTTCATGCCACTTAACCAATGTCCCAGCGATGCTTGTAGGATTAATAAGTCGGGTGGGCGTCTGTATTTACAAACGCGTGGGTCGAAGTTCATTAAGTTTCAAGAAGTTCGTATACAGGAACATGTAAGTACACGAAATAAACGCGTCACTATGTGGTGCTATCTAATGTATATGTTTTTGCTTCTTTGTTGTACACCCTCTGCAAACTTAACATTTTGTATCTATTTTTAGAGCGATCAAGTACCCGTTGGCCACATTCCACGTTCACTAACAATCTTCTGCAGAGGTGAAGTAACCCGTCAAGCACTGCCCGGCGATCATGTTGCTGTTACAGGCGTATTTTTGCCCCTTCTTAGATCCGGATTCAGACAGATTTCTGGAGGATTACTATCAGACACCTATTTGGAAGCACATGTAAGTTACGTTTAAGGTTTACATTGTTATAAGCCTTAAGCTATGTACAGCTTGAACGGTTTGAATTTGAACTATGATAAATCATTAATAAAATATATTGTTACATTTTTATTTATTTGCAGCGTATTGTATCGCTTAACAAAGCAGCGCAGGATGAATCCTCTACGACAAGCCTTACGCCAGAAGAATTACAAAGCCTTGCCGATGAAGATTTCTACACAAAATTGGCATTAAGCATAGCGCCTGAAATTTATGGCCATTTAGATGTTAAGAAAGCGTTATTACTATTACTGGTTGGTGGTGTGGATAAACGTCCAGATGGAATGAAAATCCGTGGAAATATTAATATATGTTTGATGGGCGATCCCGGTGTGGCGAAATCTCAATTACTCAGTTACATTGATCGTTTAGCACCACGAAGTAAATATTTCTTAAGATAACATTTCTTTTAATTCTATATTCAACGTGTACTTTTGTTAGGTCAATATACTACTGGCAGAGGTTCCTCGGGTGTCGGTCTAACTGCAGCAGTTATGAAAGATCCGATGACTGGTGAAATGATGCTGGAGGGTGGTGCTCTGGTTTTGGCTGACCAAGGTGTTTGTTGTATTGATGAGTTTGATAAGATGGCTGATGGAGACCGTACTGCTATTCATGAGGTTATGGAACAGCAAACAATTAGTATTGCAAAGGTAACTTTTGACTTCATTTCAGTATTTTCTAGTAGTATTAGGTTATTCTCTTATCGACGTGTGGTAACTTAATTATATAAGTTGTCATATTTATTTATAAGAGATATAATAATTGTGAAATCTTCCCTTCAATATTGTTCTATTACGAAAATATTGATTTAATGTTATTCACGACATAAATTCATCACGCAATTTCTTTCATTACTGTTATTTTCTATTTCGTTTTAAGTTGTCTTCCTACGTTTGTTGTTCTTATAGAATCTATAATATAGATAATATATCTATTGTTTTTAGGCTGGAATTATGACATGTCTAAATGCAAGAGTATCAATTCTTGCTGCTGCCAATCCTGCTTATGGTCGCTACAATCCGAAACGTACAATTGAACAAAATATCCAGTTACCCGCAGCACTTTTATCACGTTTCGACTTACTCTGGTTGATTCAAGATAAAGCAAATCGTGATAATGATTTGAGACTCGCAAAACATATTACATTTGTCCACCAGCATTCCACACAACCAGTAACACAAGTTCAGGCATTGGACATGTCCATTATGCGCAAATATATTGCATTGTGTAAATTGAAAGAGCCCGTCATTCCATCAGAGTTGACAGATTTTATAGTCGGTAAGTGATTTTGAATTCGTAATGATTGCTTTGCATTGATTAATAATATTCGAAACGTAGGTTCATATGTGGAGCTGAGAAAAGAAGCGAGAAATGCGAAAGACATGACATTTACATCGGCTAGAAACCTGTTGGGAATTTTGCGTCTATCGACTGCCTTGGCGAGGTTGCGATTGGATAATGTTGTTCAAAAAGATGACGTTAATGAGGCGATACGATTGATGGAGATGAGTAAAGATTCATTGAATCAGACGTTTGATAAATCGTACAGGTTAGTAGTCTTCATTTTTGGGTATTATAAAAATAACAAACTAATGGGCAGTGTCGTTGTGTATGTGGCACCCCGATGCAAGTTATATTTTAACACGCTCTTGGCATTAATTTATCCAATTTATCATCTGTTTTACTTCGCGAAGTAATTCTCGAAATTGAAATCTCGCTGCCAAGTCTATTTGATAATTTTTACTACTGCATTTTAATAAATATTGATTGTTTATTGTGATTTTAGGCCACCAAATGCATTCGACAAGATATTTAGTATAATCAGCGAGATGGCCGGTGAAAACAAGACCGTGAATGTGAACGACGTTATAAATAAATGCGCAAGTAAAGGTTATCAACCGCAACAAGTTGACTCGTGCATTGACAAATACGAAGAACTTAACGTTTGGCAAATCAACCAAACACGCACCAAAATAACATTCATTTAAGTAGTTGTAGATTTAACAATTGGTATTAGTTTCATTCCTTCTTGCATCACTATTCTTTTTTTTTACATTGTATTCATAAATAAATGTTTTTGACTTAAAAATATATTTTTCCTTTTAAAGTACAAAAAACTAACATAAATAATAATATTAAACATTTTAAATATAAAAAATCAACTATGTATAGAAAAAATCAATTTTCTAGAATAAAGAAATGAAAATAAATTAATATGAAATCTTAACGTGATAGCCAAGCATATCGTAATGTGAGAAAGGTATTGATGTAAGCATTTTATCAATGTCGTGTTCCTTCCATATTCGAAATATTTGCGTGGGCGTTCGAACGTACTCCTTTAAAATCTTCTTTACTGCGTTTATCACTTTTAAAGGTAAATTGACTTCGAGAAGAAACACTTCCAACTGCCGATTCTCATCGAGAAATTGCCTTAACATCTTATAAGAAAACTTTGATGCATCATCGCATTTCAATGCCAATCGTTTCAGTTGATTATTTTTGAATGTTAACAATTTCTCTAGTATTTTTTCAATATGAAAGTATAATTTGCATTCATATCTACAAATAAATTCAAAAATTGAAATGAAACGAACGAATGATTGATGAAAAAAAAATTAAATGCATCATTTTGCACAATGAAATAAAATTATTGAACAAAATCATACCTGAAATTTTCTATTTGGCGTAAGATATTCAAATGTGGAATAACATCAAGTTTATAATTATTAACAATATGTAACCATTTAACGTTTTTAAACTTCTCTAACCACTGAAAGATAAATGAATATTAGCCAAGTGAAAAATAGAAATGTTAATATTATACATCTTACATGAATTAATACTGATGATTTTAACTTGCTTGTTACGTGAATAAATAATTGTTTTCTATTTGTAAAAATATCCGAACCTTCTAACGTTCCTTCCGTATCCGTTTCAGCCAAATCTGATTGACAGCTACAACTTTTCTCCTGATCTTGAGCGCAAATCGTAAATGGTTTTGGTATTAATTGACTAATTATTTGTTCAATTGTATTTACGGACATTAAATGATCCTAAAAGTTGTTAGTTCTATAATTCAAATGCTTCCCCAAGTAGCAACAAATATTTTAAACTTTATTGAATTCATTTGTTCATTTTCTAAATGATTGCGTACCTGACCAACTTGAACTAGATATACTTTACCAACTCTTTCATATAAATTATATAAATTTAAAGTAAAACTCCTATCTAAAAAGGAAGATTGTAGACGTACATTGCCAATTAAATTGTGTGTTGTAAAAAATGTGGTTCGTGTCTAAAACAAAGAGATGTGAATTCATCATGAATGAATGAGTAGTTAATATTTATTCGAGTACCTTTCTATTCAATTCTTTTATAAAATCACTTGTATGCTTATTTACATCGATGACAGTTCCAACTAGATTCAAATATTGTAGATTTTTCAACTGTCCAATAACCGATTCCAAATCGGTTTTATTTATCCAATACACTCCAGACAAGTTTAATTCAACGATCACGTCTGTAATAAAAGTGCTAAATAATCCTTTTTTTAATCTTAATTTATTCAGATTATAAATGTTATCGCAACTTGTTGAGGATAAATTAATCGACGTCTTATTCAAAGCGTCTTTAAATTCATCATACAATTCATTCAGAACAATTATATCAATATCATTAACGTAGTTTAAGATTGTGAGTTTAATTTCAGGTGGAAGTAATTGAAAGTAATTTTGTGCACACAGCATTATGTTGAAACTAAAAATTTATAACAACAATTTGAGGTTAAAATGGAATTTCTTTGTCGCCGACTCAAACCTTACTTCCATTTAGCATCGATTGGATTTAAACGATGTTTGTCGAGGAAATGTTAAGAATTTTTTACCGATTTTACCTTTATTGCGAATTAATTAAATTACTTGAAAATATGTATATGTATCCCTTAGTGATAATAATAATTTAAAATATAATTTATCACTATCTAAATTGCAAAGATTGAAAAATATAGAGAATTTAAATCAGAGCGTCGGTCAAATTCGGCACAGAGAGAAAGAAGAAAAGTTGATAATTAAAAAGGGAAATGATATAAAATAATTTGGAAAGTATTGTTTTAAAAATAAAAGAAGTGAAACTAGTTGATCTTGGTCTTTGTTTAATCTTAAATACAAACCTTAATCAGCTTGACCAGCTTGACACTTGAGTGAAGCCGGTCCAGCATAAGAGGCAACCCGCATAACTGTGAACGAATCTATGGCAACGAAACGAGCACTAACGTATGAATAGTTGCCCAATCGTAACATTCTACAATCCGTATAACACATAATATATGTATTCAATGTTGTGGTTATTAGTAAAAAGAAAGCAAAACAATCGTACGAAAGTGTAAGGAATATGTGTAGGATGTGTAGCAATACCCAATATACGTGGTTTGCCAGAAAAGTAATAACACTGATTTTTTATTTACCCCAAGTTTTTATTGATTGAGTAATCATCATATAGTTATAATTACATTTTTAAAAAAGGTTTTTCAGTTAAATTTTACTTACCAACTATAGCTCTATTGTCCTCCACAACCTCCAACATTGCCTAAAAATATAAACAATGTTAGATACATTTATTTTGTAAAAAGTATGTAATAAATTAATTTAACAACATTGCGTCAGGTAATTTTTCTAATCAAAACCATTCATATAATGTAGGTAAGGTAAATGATTTATCATCATACAGTTATAATTACATTTTTTTAGGAAGTTTTTCAGTTTAATTCTACTTACCAACTATAGCTGTGTTCCCTGATAGAATTACTTTCTTAACATGGCCTGCTTTCAAGATGAGTTTATCAATACCTCCACCTCCAGCAACATTACCTAAAAAAATATAAACAATGTTAGATACATCTATTTTGTAAAAATTATAAAATGATTTAATAGCATTGCGTCAGGTGATTTTCCTAATCAAAACTATTCATATAATGTAGGTAAGGTAAATGATTTATCATCATGTAGTTACAATTATTTTTAAAGTTTTTCAATCAAATTTCACTTACCAGTCATAGCTCTGTTGTTTGATGGAATTACTTCTTAGCTCCAGATGGAAATAATGAGGCTGCTTCAAACTTTTCTAACCACCTATATGATACATAGCTGTTGATCTGACAAGTTTTAGACTTTCTTAACTTTTTTTTTCTGATGATGGTTCTGTCGTGAATTACTTTAGATCAATATTTTCATAATGGAACAATATTGAAGGGAAGATTTCACAATTATTATACCTCTTATAAATTAATATGACAACTTATAGATTTAAGTTACCACACGTCGATAAGAGAATAACTAAATAATAAACTATTAGAAATAGAACTACTAGAAAATACTTAAATTAAGTCAATAGTTACCTTTGCAATGCTACTTATTTGTTGTTCCATAAACCATCAGCCATTTCATCAAAATGACCAATCCAGCAAACACCTTGATCGGCCAAAAACCAGATCACTACCATCCAGCATTTCAAGATTTCAACCTGGATGAATCAATTGAATTTTTTTTTTATATTTCACCAAGTACACCAAGTAGGGATTAAAAAATAACAATACAATACAAACAAATACAGTTAACCATATATTTTATATGAAATAAGAATGTGTCTATAAAATATTAATAAAAGGCTATATTTCGTACAAAATATAACGCCAACTGGAAAATAACTTATTTTTATTTTATCTCCCTTAATCGTCTTTGTTGGTGTTGACTTTGCCACCACGAATACGACCAGTTCTGCGGGCAGCAATGAGACCGACCTTACGACCAGCCGATGTTCCACGCTTAACGGTCGAAGCTTTACCAATATGTTGATGATTACCACCACCGTGGGGATGCTCAACGGGATTCATAGCAACACCACGAACCTTTGGCCAGCAGTTACGCTTAGCCTTGTACTTATGGTAAGCACGGCCAGCTTTCAAGATAGGCTTATCAATACGTCCACCACCAGCAACAATACCTAAACAAATATAAACCATGTTAAATATATTTATTTTGTTAAAACAATATCATAAATTGATTTAATATTACGTCAGAAAATTATCGTAATCAAAAACATTCATATAATGTAGGTAAGGTAAATGGTTAATCATCATAGTTATAATTTTTTAAAAAAGGTTTTCAATCAAATTTCACTTACCAACCATAGCTCTGTTGTTTGATGGAATTACTTTTTTAGCTCCAGATGGAAGCTTGACTCTAGTCTTTTTCGTATCGTGATTGTGTGCAATTACTGTAGCATAATTTCCTGATGCTCTCGCTAAACGTCCACGATCTCCAGTTTTCTCCTCCAAATTACAAACGATGGTACCCTCAGGCATAGTTCCTACTGGCAACACATTACCTGCAAATTGAATTTACATTAGTTTAATGAATTTTATTATTAATGTAAATATATAACGTACCAATTTGTAGAGTCGCTTTCTTTCCACAGTACAAGAATTGTCCAGTGTACATGCCTTCTGGGGCAATAAACAATTCCTTCCTTGTTTTGAATTTGTAGGCATCTCTGAAATGCACTACGGCCAAGGGGGCACCACGACCAGGATCGTGCACGATATCTTTCACAACGCCTTTAATGTAACCATGACGTTCAGCATAATCCAAGGGACGCAATTTGGGCGCTCCCTTCCTTTTCTTTGTATGCGCCTTGAAGACGGATCCAGCACCTTTACGCTGGGCACGAATAACACGTCCCATTTTCGAACTAAAACACACAACACGTCTATAAACATATTGAACATAACCTCGCTTTTCATTTTTCAATAATTTTCAAACAAATATTGTAAAATTCGTAAAAAGAGTATTTAGATTTATAAAAGTATAACATTATTAAACAAATTAATAAAATTTAGACATTGATGATTTATTTTAAGTGAGATGTTCAAAGATTTATAAAATAATACCGTACCGTGCTCACGAAATCTAAATAAGAAAGGATGGCTATATGGCGGAACCGTTTGTTTGACATGATTTTTCAGAATTGCTAACATAAAAACATTAAAATCCCCAATAACATAATCTATGAGTTTTATTAAATACAACTGTATCTTTATTATCTTTATTTGCATACAATTAGATGATTTTCTAAATAAAAACAATGCAATTAATTGAATTACTTTAGACGAATGCAATTTCTAGGATATGTTCTTTGAATGTTGGCAATGAGTGATGTTTTTGTTTTTTTAGTTTTGTAGCATGTAGGTTATTACTTTATTTTACCGCCAAAATCCTTATATTTTTCGTTTAGTTTTAAGTGTAATAGATGTGTTACTCGTACCCCTAAATGGAACCAACTACCGGTGAGTGAAATCAACATGAAGTACTGTCCTAATTTTAAGAAAATTACATAAAATCATAGTTAGCTAATTATTGATTTTTGCTCTGAATATGTGTGCTCAGAACCCCGGGCCAAGCGGCAAAAAAAAGATAAAGGTGGACGTTTCGCAGCGCTACAACGATTAAAAGACCTAAAAGGATCAAAAAATAAATATGAAGTAGCTGATGTTGATAATGTATATGATACTGTTGATGAAGCTACGTATTCGAAACAGATTCTGCAGCGACAAGATGAAGATTGGATCGTTGATGATGGTAATGACTTCATATAAATTTCGCTACTTGCATAAAACTAATCTATCATTATTATATTAGATGGCAGTGGATATGTGGAGGATGGCAGGGAGGTGTTTGATGATGATTTGGATGCAGAGTCAATTGCACAAGCACAAAATGAAAATAAATCGAAGAAAAATAAAATTAAAAGAAAAGGAATCTCGCAAAATGCTGGAAGTAAAAAGAATTTGCAATACTTGATCTCAAATATGCCAACCAAAAAGGAGGAAACAAAATTAGGCGAAGATGATGTTTTATCCGAGCTAATAAATGAAATTGATTTACCAAATAACTCGAAAAATACAGCAACACCAACGTCTAAGCAAAGATTTTCGCTGCTAGGTGAAAAACTAGCTGCAAAAGAATATATGAAAAGTTTTAGTGCAACGAAACGTAAACGCACAACAAAGCAGGGTAGTGAAGAATCCGTGGATGAAGTTGATAATGAAATTGTTACAAAAATGCATATGGATGTTGATAATGATGATAATGATGATGGTACTAAAGCACAAATTCAAATAGACAAAGAAAATCAACCCGAAAATGAACCAGTCGAAATTAAAAAGAAATTACTATTCAATATTGATCAAGAGGAAATAAAAAAACAAGCCGAAGCAAATGCTTTAGTAAGTTTGATAATGAATAATTTGATAAACATTTATTAATTAATATTTTTAGCAAGCAGAAGAATTGGCCGCTCTAGAATCGGCATTCGATGATGACTTTGATGATACTACGGTAATGGAAGCAAGCACTTCTGATAACGTAACAGCGTCGATGGCCGAACCAGCTGAAATTTTTGATGAATTAAATTTTGAAACGAATTGTGAGCAGTTTTCATTGAAGGCATCCGAATTACCGGAACGTAATGAGGAAGATGGAAAAAATGTATGTATTACAACTCTAAAGCTAACTACTTATATCTTTTTGTTAATGCTTTGCGGTGGCACAAGAAACCGAGACATAACACTTCTGTTTTATTGTCACTTTCGTGGTTTTCGTTGCTTTTTCACAATTTTTGGCAGTTTTGTTACGACTGTTGTGTGTTTTTTGCTTTTACTTCTCAGATATATTTTAATACAATTTGCTCAATAGTTTTTGTGTTGCTCTCGGCAGCACTATTTACTTACTCTGATCGTCCGAATAACAGTTTATAAGGCAAATTTAAATTTCGTTAATACACTTTCTAGAAACTAAATTCATTCCCTTTTTTTTGGAAAATAATCGTTTATTTTTTCAACCTAATAATGACTTAAGCATATAAAATAAGCGACTGAACGTTATTTGATATCTGTTAAAGGTATTTCAATTTTTTTGGTGGGATGCATATGAAGATGCTGTTAGAAGGCCTGGCGTTGTGCTACTATTTGGAAAAACCTATTCCGAAGAAGAAAAACAATTTAAAAGCTGCTGCGTGGTCGTTCAACCTATTTTAAGAAAAATATACCTTTTACCTCATCCTTATTGTTCAGATGATGATGGTAATGAATCGGCTGTATCCATAATGGACGTCTACCAAGAATTCAACAAATTCGTTTCAAGCCATTGTCATCTAAAATCGTATAAATCTAAAAAAGTAACGAAACATTACGCTTTTGATTCAAATGTACCAACGGAAAGCGAATACTTGGAGGTGCAATATCAAGGCGAAATCGATTTCGAAAATGCATCATTCAAAACCATCTCACAGATATTCGGCGTGAACAGTTCTTTCCTGGAAATTTTCCTTCTGGACCGCAAAATTAAAGGACCATGCTGGTTGAATGTACGCAATGCTAGTAAATCAAACTCCCCGTATTCGCATACCAGCATTGAGATGCAGTGCTCGGATCCAAGTGATGTTGTTGTGATGCAAGGCGCCAAGCAACCGCCGCCGCCGCCACTCACCGTACTTACATTGAATATTAAATTTGGCACCACAGCGAAAAGTAACAATGAGGTTGCGCTTATTTCCTGTCTCGTTAATAAACATTACCAGTTGGACAAACCAATTCCGCAGCAACCTTATCAGGAACATTTCTGTCGTAAGTACAAGCTTAACATTTTTCAATTTTAACTTGATTGAGATGAGATGAGATTCAGTATACTTGAAACAATAAATTTTATTAAAAAAAAGAATGGTAGAAGAATTATTGTTAAACTTAAAGTGCTTGTTTTATTTTAGTTGTGACAAAACTATCGGATACCATCTTCCCAGAAGGCTTCCACAATGCATTAACAAAATATACCGCCACCAAGGTGCAACGTTTAGATTCGGAACGTGCATTGCTCGCTTACTTTCTCGCACAATTCCAAAAGATTGATCCGGATTTGATCGTCGGGTATGATATGAAAGGCTATCAAATCACATTGCTCGCCGAACGTTTACTGACGCTGAAAGCAAACAACATTAGCCGATTGTCAAGACTTAAACGCACAAATGAAGTTTCACAAAGAATATTAGAGCGTTTGCTGTTCAATGGACGTTTAGTGTGTGATACACGAATCAGTGCGATGGAACTAATCAAATGTCGTTCCTACGATCTGGATACGCTGTCTAATACAGTACTGAAATTACCCTCTGGAGCACGTATTGAAATTGAGCCGGGGATGATATCAAAAATGTATGAATCGCCCATAGAAATGTTTAAGATTATCTCATGTACGATGAAAGATTCGCTATATATTCTCAAAATTATGTATGAGCTAAATATCATACCCTTGGCACTGCAAATCACAAATATTGCCGGTAAGTATTACTACTACATTTTTATAATCATAATAAAGGAATAATACTTGGTTTATTTTTTACTTTCAAAGTAATCGTGAATATATAAACATTACAACATATTTTATACAAAATTTAGATGTAAGTTAATAAGTGGAGAGTTTGATAGGTCAGTCTGGTCTTTGATGGAATTTCCGTTAATTTAATCAAACGCAATCTTTGTTGCTTCTAGAAGATTAAGGCGTAATTCTTTTTGATGGTAGTGTAGAAAATTTGGTTTAAAATGCGGCGAATTATTCTTAATGAGGTGTTGCTCATGCAAATAAACAAGCATGAAACTAAACCAAGTATTATTTCTTTATTAAATATAAAAGCGGATAAAGTTTAATTAAAAAAATGCATGAATGTAAGAAATTTTAATGAAATCTCTCGAAAAATGCAAAAAATTGATGAAGATCTATAAAATTTTGACACTATTCACATTCTTTTTTGTAGGGAATTAGTGTTTATTATAGAAATAATACCAAAAAAATGACTTAGTATTTCCACAATTATTAAATATCACATTTTACACAGTTCTTCTCCATTTTTGATGCATTTTAATAATGGTCGATAAGAATTTTGAACATTTCAAAGCAAACAAATATACATCAAAAATTAAATATTTATTAAAACATCATTTAAAATTAAAAGATTTTTCTACATTCGTAAATTGAGTTATATTTATCATTTATATTCATTTTAAAATGCGTCAAATGCTATTGAATAATTCGAATCTATTGAAACTGATTGAGTAACTAGACATTTACATGTTTATTACTTTTTTTTAGGTTTTATTATGTCTCGAACGCTAATGGGCGGACGATCCGAACGTAACGAATTTTTACTATTACATGCATTCCATGAAAAAGATTACATCGTTCCTGAGAAATATAAATTACAAAAGCAGGATCAAAATCAACTGATGATACAAAGAAACACACAAAAGGTGCGCAAAGCGGCAGCATACTCAGGCGGATTGGTACTTGAACCAAAAGTGGGCTTCTACGATAAGCTAGTTTTACTTATGGATTTTAATTCGCTGTACCCTAGCATTATACAAGAATATAATATTTGCTTTACCACTATTCCCGATTTAGAGAATCCGGATCTTGTCGAGCCTGACGCACATGTGGCATTTGGCATTTTACCAACGGAAATTCGCAAGCTGGTTGAGAGCCGTCGCGAGGTGAAAAAATTAATGAAGAATCCAGATTTGAGCGTTGAATTGCGCATGCAGTACAACATTCGGCAGATGGCGTTAAAATTAACAGCGAACAGCATGTATGGCTGTTTGGGCTTTGCTAACTCTCGTTTCTACGCCAAACATTTAGCAGCATTGATTACACGTAAAGGTCGCGAAATTCTCTCCAGTACTAAAGATATTGCACAGAAATTGTCGTACGATGTTATTTATGGTGATACGGACAGTATTATGATTCATACAAACAGTTACAACTACGAAGAAGTATTCAAAATTGGCAAAAGCATCAAGCAGGAAATTAATAAAATGTACAAACAAGTGGAATTGGATATAGACGGTGTATTTAAATATCTGTTATTGTTAAAGAAGAAGAAATACGGTGCAGTTACGCTAAGCAAAGATAAATATGGTAAACTAGTGGAGACGCACGAGTATAAAGGTTTGGATATTGTGCGTCGCGACTGGTCTCAATTAGCTTCACTCGCTGGCCGAGTCATACTCAATCAAATATTCGATGATAGCACGCTTGATGAACGTTTGGATAATATCAATCAGGAATTGCAAAAAATCAAAAACGATATAGCTGAAGATGGAAAATTACCGCTTCAACTTTTCGTAATCACCAAACAATTGTCAAAAAAAATTGAAGCGTACGGCAATATCGATTCGTTGCCGCATGTTCAGGTAGCATTGCGACACAATCGCCAAAAAGGTGCGAAAAAATTCAAGGAAGGCGATTTCATTCCCTATATTATATGCAATGATGGCACCGGTAATCCACCAACAAAACGCGGCTATTTAATTGAAGAATTAATCAATTCATCTCATCTTACTGTTGATAAGCAGTATTATTTGGAGAATCAAATCTTACCAGTCGTTTCACGACTTGTCGAACCAATTGAAGAAATTGGCGCCGATCATGTCGCCCATCAATTAGGCATCCAACTAAAAACAAACCAGAAACAAACAAAATCGTACAATAACGTACAACAACAACAACAAGTAAACATCGATCGACTGAAAATTTCAACAAAGGGTGCAACGCAATTTTCATTCAAATGCATTGGATGTAAGCATTTAAATCGATTTACAAAGTATAATAAAACATCTTGTCCACTTCTAAAATGTGCAAACGATAGCTGTACAATGAAACCGATTGATTACATTGTATATGTAAAGAATCAGTTTAGTTTGTATTTGCGCCATTTCGAACAAAACTACTATCTTGGAGAATATACATGCGAAGATCCAACATGTTTGAATGTTGCAACAATGTACCTGAAGGAAACCGCTGGTAAAATAGTTAAATGTCACATGTGTAATAACAGCAACTTGGTGAAAATAATGAACGAACGCCAATTGTATGCGGAATTATTGCATATGCAGGAATTGGTCACAATACCAAAAGCAGATTTAGGTAATTATACTCTCATATCTTTTTAACAACAATAAAGGAGTAAGAAAATTCAGGAATGCTGAATTCATTAGAGTTACATTTCTTTTAAAGTTACCTTTATCTTCTAGTAATGTGAATGTAACCATTTTTAAGTCAAGATATTAAACAACTAAAAATACAAGAAATGTAATCGCGAATCTTGCCGCATCAATTGCTGATATTACGGATAAAGCGTTCCTCTTGCACTTTTTTCTGTATTTTATCTTTTAAAAGTACTTAGAGAAAAAAAAAATCTGATGTTTTGAGGTTTAGATCATTCTTACGCTGAACGCTGAAGATAAAAAACGAGTCCGTTTTCCTATGTGATACATCAAACCTCTCAAGATGGAGTTGTTCGGTTTCAAACAATATAAAATGAATTCAATCTATTCTCTATATAAATATGGTTTCATTGAAAATATTGCTTTACATATGTATTTAATTAGTTTTTAAGTGTTGAAAGTAAATAATTTATTAAATTTTGTAAAAAAACAAATCTACTCATAATTGTTTCTGTGCGTTATTATATTATTGTTTCTAGAAACTATGTGGTGGTAACGTTGTCCACACATTATTTATTATTATTATACATGTATTTGATAACGAATACAAGTGATGATGTATCCAAAGGAACCAGAAAATACTCGACTAGTAGTACTCTAAGAGTAAATAACAATAAAAAATCTTACCAAGCATTCTTTATCTTGCTTCATAGTCTTAAGAGGTTTGACTGTATCAATTTGAGTAAAATCGTCAACTTTAATTGTTTGATATGACAATAATAAATATTCATTTGACAGTATGATAACAAAATAACTAAATGACACATCATGATTTGTCACTGACCGAATCAATTCTAATAATTTTTTTTTGCATTTAGGTTCTCTCGATAAAAAGTTAGAAGCGGCGTACAGCGATCTGAAAGTGATAGCAGATGAACATATTAAACATAACTCTTACGGCAAGATGAACTTGGACTTGTTTGAATTATTCATTAAAAATCGCCAACCGGCCGATCAAGAAACGGAAACACCTAATGATGATTTATATATGTCAGATGATGCAAATTAATAATAAATAAAAAGCATATATCTATATAATCAAATGTAAATGTTATTTTATTTGCATTTATTACATATTAATTATCTTCTACCCCCTTGCAACATACATACAATTACAAAATCAGTGTTTGTTTTTTTTATTTATCAATAAATCGGAAACAATCAAAACAATGAAAACAATTAGCATCGATTGTTTTATTTTTTAAAGACTCTCCGTTATTGAATGACATTGTCAAATATTGAATAGTTAGAGTAATAAAATAGATGACATTTATTGAATTATAATTTTACTCTAAATTTTCTGTAAAATTATTTTTAAAATCCCCTAGTGTTGAGCAAGCGTACTAAAATAATTTGTCTGCCATCTTCTTTACGCAAGCGCTTTTATCGTCCATGTTAGAAAATAAACTTGCGCAGACGCTGTAGTAGTGAAGTGAGAAGAGTCGCAAATCGACGCCTTTTGTGCTTTTGCCAAAGACGCTGGATACTTTTAGATTAGGGGACTTTTAACGATAAAAAAGTTCTAATAAACGTACTGATTTGTGATAATATGAGTAATGCACCCAATCACAATGGATCAGGTCTAGAGCAGCAGGTTAGTGATATAATACGATTCAAAGACTTATCTATTTAATTCCTCCACGTTTTGCCGACCCGGAAGCCTGGATAATGGAGGTCGGTGTGCTATTCCATTATCGATCCACATTTTCAAGTTCAATGCTCAAAAATCATTTCTTTTCTGCACACGATCATTGCAATTTTATGCAAAATTACATTATTCAGTGGGATTTGTACGTTTGTACTTTTGCATTGTTCAATATTCAATATATATGTATATATGTATATATGGCAAATGAATCATGACATGTTTGATAGATTTACTGAACCATTGTTAATAATATGCTGTATTGTTTTATTTTTTGTAGTTTGCTGGTCTGGACTTGCAGAGCCGCAGCAGCGGCGGCAGGTACATCCCACCTCATTTGCGTAATAAACAAAGTCAACCTAATACACCCGATACACGGGATAGGGAGAGAATTGATTCCCGTGGTGGAAGTAGTCGAAGCAGTTATAGCCGTGGACTTGATAGTCGTGGCACCGAAAGTCGTGGTAGTACACGTGATTTTTCAAGTTTTAATACAAGGTATGGTATTGTATCATTGTATGTAATAGTAATTGCCGTATTGAATGAAATTAATTTGTGGTTGAAGCATTGCAAATGGTTGGTTGGTTTGTTAGATATAGGGAAAGGAAACAAAGAGCGTTTGAATTTTTATACGTATGTGTATGGTTGTGCGTGGTCATTTCTAATCGGAATCATTATCAAAAAAAATGATTGAGAAACTACAAAGCATTTTACTACATACCGTACTGATACTGAACTTTGTACGATGGAAATTTATAGTTTACCTTTCAAAGTTAGATTATAATATAACAATGTCACAAACAATACTGTTGGGCGTAAAATATTTAATATTATTCGGAATTATTGATAGAAGGTTATTGTAGGATGAATTGCCGTCATGTGATCAACATTTATTATTACCTGTCGGCAATATACATTTATTTAGGTTAAAGATGTCATGCTCTTATCCTGTATCGAATAAATCGCCGCCATTTTCATGATTAAATAGAAATACGTTTGACCTCAGATTATGTATTAATAATTCTCTTTATTGCGGTGGTAATATTTATAACAAATTGGACATATTGGCCATTTATTTTGATGTTTGTGTGGCACAAGTGTAGTTTAATCTACGATGAGTGTTTACACAGTTTGTTGCATTTCTTTTTCATTGTATCAGTTATCATCATTTCAAGATATTTTTTCAACTCTTGAATTTAATATAGTCAGTCATTGTGACGTGCAGCCTTGAGGTATCAATGCAATACCGGACGGTATCCAACTTATTAGTCAGTTGTATTTAAAGAACAGGCCATAACGGGCCAAATACAAATTCTATTTTGCGTTTAGTTATAGAATAAGTTCTATATTGTCTTCATTTTTGTGTCATTGTTTCGAGTCTAAATATTTAGTCTTGCATTGAAAGTAAACTACCGGCCATGCATTGCACCATTTGATGCAATAGATGACTAATTGTGTCTAGATATATCACTGCTACATGATTATGATGGTCAATGTCTAATAAGTTACATTTGCAATAGAATTGTTTAATTTATATGCATTTTTATTATATTATTGCAATTATTGCATAGAAATAGAAGAGATAATTATCAGAACGGCGATGGGAGTGATAGAGATAATTGGAGTAGAAGCGGTAGCAGGTTCTCTGACCGAGATCGCGACCTGCCCCGTAATGATCGCTGGCAAGAACCGGACAAACCGCGCAACGATCGCTGGATCGACAATGGTTCCGACAGCCGCGGCAGCAACCGATGGAGCGACAGCCGAGAAGGTAGACGCAACGAGACTGATTGGACCATTCCGTTGCCTAGAGATGAAAGACTCGAACTTGAATTGTTCGGTTCGGGAAATACTGGGATCAATTTTAGTAAATATGAGGATATTCCAGTCGAGGCGACTGGTGACAAAGTCCCGCGTCACATTACATCTTTTGAGGAAGTACAGTTGACAGAAATCATAAGGCAAAATATTGCGATGGCTCGATATGATACACCTACACCCGTACAAAAGTACGCGATACCGATTATTTTAGCGAAACGAGATGTAATGGCATGTGCACAGACTGGATCTGGTAAAACGGCGGCGTTTCTTGTACCCATTTTGAATCAGATGTATGAGCATGGACCGCCAGTAATATCGCACAGTCGCAGCTACCGACGAAAACAATATCCGCTCGGTTTGGTACTTGCTCCAACTAGAGAACTTGCCACACAAATATATGATGAAAGCAGAAAATTTGCATATCGTTCTCGTGTTAGACCATGTGTTGTGTAAGTGTTTTGTATTGTATTGTATTCTAGCGATATATTTTTTATATTTATTACTTTCTTTGAGCTGTTCATTTTCATTTTATATTTATTGTTTATTTGCGCAGTTATGGTGGTGCTAATGTTGTCGATCAAATGAAAGATTTAGATCGTGGTTGTCATTTGTTGGTAGCAACACCCGGCCGTCTCTTAGACATGATCGAACGTGGTAAAATTGGATTAGATCATTGCCGTTTCTTAGTCCTAGACGAAGCAGATCGTATGTTAGATATGGGTTTCGAACCGCAGATCCGTAGCATATTGGAGAAGGATTCAATGCCCCGTACTGGCGATCGTCAGACACTAATGTTCTCTGCCACTTTCCCATCACCCATTCAGATGTTGGCCCGTGATTTTCTCGATAATTACATATTTTTGGCTGTAGGACGCGTTGGCAGCACATCGGAGAATATTACACAAAAGGTATAAGACTATAAACATATGCTTAAATGAATGGATTTTTTATTTCGTTATTTTGTTACATATTATAGGTTGTTTGGGTTGAAGAACACGACAAACGGTCATTTCTTCTTGATTTACTTACTGCAGCAGACCTCACTCAACCGTCATCCGATTGTTTAACGTTAGTATTTGTTGAAACTAAGAAAGGCGCTGATTCACTTGAAGAATTTTTACATCAGGATGGTTATCCAGTTACATCGATTCATGGCGATCGTACACAACGTGAAAGAGAGGATGCACTCAGACAATTTAGGTTAGTAGCGTCTTATTATTATTATAATGCAGATATTATTTATTATAGCTATAATTAAACATATTTGATATGCGTTTTAGATCTGGAAATACTCCAATATTAGTAGCTACTGCCGTAGCAGCGCGAGGCTTGGACATACCTCACGTAAAACACGTCATTAACTTTGATTTACCTTCAGATGTTGAAGAATATGTTCATCGTATCGGACGTACAGGTCGTATGGGCAATTTAGGTAAATTATTCAATATACTTTTATCTTAATTCTGTCAATTTTTATTTATTTATAATGCTTGCAATGATAAATCGTATCATTAAGGTATTTCGTGACAATTAAATACTATGTATAAATGCGAATCTTTATGAAAACAAGTAACATTAGGAATATTTACGATAAATGTAATGTTAAGTCGGCAAATTTTTATCACCTTTTTTTTTATTTTTATTCCATTTATCGTCACAGTTAAAATTGTTTAATGATGGAACTGGAGATTAACTTTGTGATTGGGTCGCAAATTAAAACTGAATATAAACGGCATTTCGAATGCTGTTTGTATTCAGTTATATAAATTAAAATTTTATTTTGTGACCCAGTCTCAAGCCGTTTTTAATCTCTAGTTCCATTATACATATAAAAAATCACTTAAGTTCAAGTCCAATGCATAAAATAGGTTAATTACTTAATACTAATTAGGATTTTTTTCTAAATCGATGTAAACAATTCGAGATTTAAAACAGAAAGACGTGGCATTAAAATTTATGATTTTGATATACCTTTTTCATGGCAAACTTTTTGCTTCTCATTATTCGCATGGATTAAAAGCACATATAGGTACATTATAGTGATGACGTTCACTGTCAGATGTGTCGATGCGGCAAAAACCGCTTACGTGTGAACGAGCTCTTATCAATATAAATTAAAAGTTATTTCGATAACTTGAAATCTTAGCTAATAACATAATCAATCAGGAATTCTATATGTTTATGGTTCTGATATTGGTCTCCCAGTCGTAATGACATTGAATATAACCAATAATAAGAAATATATATTTCCGGTACAGCTTTCGTTACCAAAAGAAATACCGAAATTGTAAATACATTCATTGATATAAATCGAATGACGAAATTTTCTAGGTTTGGCGACATCATTTTTCAACGATCGTAACAGAAATCTAGCATCAGCCATGTTGGATCTGCTTGTTGAAGCCAAGCAAGATATACCAACCTGGTTGGAGAGCGTTGCAGCCGATGGCCGTACCACTAGTTCCGGTCGTCGTGGCGGCAAAGGGCGTTTCGGAGGAGGCGGTTTTGGTGGTCGCGATTTCCGTCAACAGGGTAGTGGCGGTAGCGGCGGTAGCCAAAATCGTAATCAGCGTTCTTCCGGCAGCGCAGGCAGCTATGGCGGAAATAATGGATATGGTGGTAATGGTAATTATTAGTTAATTGCATTGAACCTTATTGAAATAAATATTAACATTGTTCCTATACTTCAGGTGGTTTTTATGGAAACGATCGTGGCGGAAATTATGGTGGTAATTACAATAACACCGCAAGCACTGTATGTGACGATTGGTGGGGAAATTAATTTTATTTACAACAAAAAGCAACGCTGAATGAATACATTTTTTTGTTTTTAATTTAATCACACAAACGGAAGAGTAAGAATAATTAATTAAATAATCCTTAATTTCATTTATAGTAATATTAAAATACATAATAAAAAATGAGAGATTTTATCCAGACTGCGAAAAAACCACATCAAACCACAAGAAAGAACAATCAATCAATAACAACCATCATAATCCATCCTAAATTTGTAATTAGGGCATTAATTATATTGATCAAATCCATTTTATTATCAGTAAAGAAATACCTGCCTGGATATATATCTTTCAATTTTTTTTATATTTATAATCATTATTATTATTTTTTAAATAGTTGAACAGTTTAATAAAACTAAATATTGTAGGATGACTAATTTAGAAAGTCACACAAATTCTAGTAGCGCAAAAATAATACGCAAAATGATGTTTATACAGTTTATACTATAAACATTAACCAAAAAAATAAATAAAAATTATTTAATCACAAAACACAAAAAATTAAAAATGTAATATTTAATCTAATCAATCATACATTATTGTTGTGTTACTGCTAACAATTCTGCTGCTGCTAAAGTTGTTGTTTTTTTTTTGTTTAATTTAAATTAATAAGAAAGAAAAAACACTAAATTGGGTAGCACAGATTGTTTAAAATGCGCTGCAAACAAAAATGGAAAAGAATGTTCATGCATTAATAGTTTACTAGCATTAGAATTATATTTTTTTGTGCATTAACATTTTTTCTCGTATTAGTTATATTTAGTATAAATATTTATTTTGCTATCCCGAAACATTAACGAATTGCTGTGTTAATCTAAGACAAACAGCATTATTTAAGCGCGTTGAAACTAATCACGTTGCTGTTTGATAAATTTAACTGTGACTTACATGCTGAGCTTAATGAAATAAAATGAAAACGAAATATTTATTATTTAAATTAATGTGATATTATTATTAATAAGATCACACGTGAAAAAATATTTCATTTCGAATGAGATGAGATATTTGAAAGAATGCTAAGATCTGATTGTGTATGATGACGGTGACGATGCAGCGTGTTGCAGTTACAGCTGTTTGGATAAGCGCTAAGAAAAGTATTCTTGTTTTTTGTACGACTGTGATATAATAATGTTAATTATTATTAGAATTATTTAAATGACGAATGGCACACAAATGGGCAAATGATAAAATGCGCCAAATATAATATAATAAAATATTAAAATCAGTCGATCGGTCGTTTCTGTGAGAACGTTTTCGTGAAAGGATATCATCTTAGCGTCAATAAGTGAACGAGTATAACAATTTTGGCGATTTGTTTATTAATAATAATTGGGCGACATTTTGCTTAGAACTGGCGTGACGATGACGATGACGTTAAAGAAAAACAGTGCTCAATAAAGTAAAGCATAAGTAAATTAATGATGATAATAAATCTCTTAAAGAATCGTTCGATGAATGTCGTCAGGGGCTGTTTCTAGGTGCAATGTCACTTGGAAGTCTAGTGATGTTTTTTTGCATTAAACTAAATATTAATGCACCTTTATGACCAATTAAATAAAATACGCACTAGATGTATTCAAATTAAATTAAAATTTAATAAATATACTAGGATATTTATTATTTCAGTTTATATTAATTAATAAAATAACCATTTTTTATATTTATATATACATAAATATAAATATTTATACAAATAATTAATCTAATTTGTTAAATTTACAAAAAACAATCTTGTCATTACTTTCAATCAATCAATCAATAAGGTTCCTGTAACATTTCTTTTAGTTTTCACTTATTTTTTCAGTTACTTTAGAATTAGTTTTATTTTGTTTTTTCCATTTACTAACGGACTAGAGTAATTAATTCATAATTAATGACTGTATTAGTACAAAAAAAGATTATTTAAATTAATAGAAAAAAGAACAATTATTTAATCAAAATAAATAAACGAAAATTGTACTATTTTACAACTACTAAACATAATAATATTTATTTTATTATTTATTATTATTTTGTTTAATGTAATGCATGCTTTAACAATGCTCTAGTTAGTTTTTTTTATTATTATTTAGTTAACTCATTATTTAGCTTAATAAAATAAAATATTAGATTTTTGTAAAAACCCTGTGATAACAGTTAGAAACTTGTGCCTATTTCTCTAAAAATCATGATAAAAATGAATGTTGCATTCAAACAATTTTGTGACTTTTATCACATTATAAGTTGATGATATAAAAAAAACGTAAAAAATTTAATTTTTTGAGCTGTGACTGCAACCTTTCTCTTATTAAATGAAAAATTAAAAACAAGGCATGTCTCTATGTATCGAAGAAAATGACAAAATTCTGTAATTGATACATATTGGCAGGCTTTTGTTTTTCTAATATAATTAATGAAAATAAATAAATGTAAAATCTTACGCAGATGGGATGGCAAAATGCTATGTACTCTCTATTTGTTTATCCATATTGATAGTTTTTCTTTCGTTTCCCCTTTTTTCTAATTAATTCAATTTAAATTAATCGTTTATTATTATAATTAACCTATTGGAGAGTATTGCTATTAATAATAAAAAATGTAAAAAAATGAAAGTTTACCTTAATAAATTAAAAGAAAAATTGATTAATTAATTTTGATGCATTTATAAATTATTACAAAGATAGATATGTTGTGGTAGATAAACAAATAATGAAAAGTGCTGTCTTGGCATGTTGATTAAATTTAATAAAGTAAGAAGGAAATAAACAATATTTAATAAATAAAAAATGATTTGAAACGTAATTTATCTTTTATTTTTTCTGCTTCTTTTCCAGCGCTCACTACTCGTTATATTTGAAAAAATATTGCCTTATTTTTTTGTGAAGAAATTGTGCTGTTGTCCTTCATCCCATACAAATATTAGTTATTTTTTTGTATCAAATAAAAAAATCATGTATGTAAATTTAATTATTATTAATACTAATATATAGTAATTTAGTGTATTTGCGTTTTAATTTAGCTATTCTTACATAGGTGGCACTTTACATCTGATAAATAAAGTTTAAAAATCTAAATCTTTACGTCGAAGAGCTGTTTTGGTGTAAAGGGCGTTTTTTAATCGTGTGAGGGGTTCCAATCTGTTATGGGCCCTTAGCAAGTACCTCGTGGAATAATAAGCTTTGCACATTTCTTCATAAAATATTTTGTTTAGAACCAACTGTTTTTACTTTAATGATAATCTTGTACATAACTTAATTTTGCACAAGGCACTTGTTTGGGGCGCGTCACACGACCGTGTATATTAGAGACCACGGATAAATGAGAGCTTGATTGAAATCTTATTTAATAAGATCGTGCCAAATGCGATAAGACAAAGTGAGATCACAAAGTAGAAATTATTGTAAAAAACGTCATCTGCAACGTCGAGGGTCTCAGTTATCCGTGGTCTCACAAGCCTTACGATCTCTAACATACGTGGTCTTATCATACTAGTCTCAATTATCCGGTCTCAGTCGTCCAAGTCTCATCCTCTATTGAAGTTAAATTAGTCAATTATAGAGTGTGTTAGCGTATTATCCATTTCGATAGAGGCCACCCACGCCACACTTACACGTACTGAAAGTAGTCTATCGCTAAAGAAATGCAGCAGTTTAGTAGTTGAATTGAAAGCACGTTGCGCGCGCAGGCATTTCGGCGAGATGCTCATCTGTTCTGTCGGCGTGCTTTAGTCTGGTGCGGTTGTCGGTGATGTTCGTACATTTAGGAGCGTACGCGTTTTTCTAATCATAACACAGAGGAGCAAATTGCATTCAGCAAGTAAACGCAACGCATCACGCTCGCTACATTTGAAACAAACAAACATTGGACTCGATTCGACATTTTTTAAACCGCAAAATGAACGCGCGCGATAATCTAATATTAATTGTGCTACTATCGATAAGTGTTTGCACTGTGTTCGGCCGAAATGTGGAAAATGCAAGACAAAAGAGAACTAGCGAAAATAGTTGTGATAATGTGCAGCCGTTTTTTCAATCGAGGAATATCAGTGTGCAACAGCACGACAGCCCTAAAGGTGACTTTACGCTCTTTTTTTGTTTTTTTTATTTTAACTTACCGGCATACACACACACACACCGACTATTTATAGCCGTCGTCTCGATCGGCGAAAAACGATGAATAGCCAGCCAGCCAGCCAGCGTTTTGGCGATTCTTTCACGCTCGCCTTTGAAGCGCGCAATACGCGCCGAAACTCGAAATCAATTAATATCAATTCGTGCATCAGCCGGAAAATGTATAGGTTATGTAATAACTGCGTCACTTGTGTTGTGTGATCGGTTAAAAACATTATCAATTTTTCTCAATCAATGTTAAATGATGCACTTTGATGTATTTGCATTGTTGTGCAATCCGTCGTTTTTTTGCGCTGAAGGTTAAGGGTAGTTGTAAATGATTCAAATCTAAAGCAAACTTTAGTTTCACTAACTGATGAAAGATTGACTTCTTTCGTTTTGTTTTGTTGAAAACTTTTCGGCTTTGCATTTTATTCAACAAAATATTGTAATATATGATATTTATGATGAAGAACACAAACTTTAAATTCCATGCCGCGAAATTGAATGAACAAATAAATGTTTAAGCGCTGATGAAACTTTGAGGTTTTGCAGCAAATTGGTATGAAATTCGTAACTAACTGACTACCAATTCTATAGAGTTAAAAAAATGATAGCTATAGCGATTTTTGCAAATACTGCTAATTTTTAATTGAATACAAATATTAGCTTTTTAATTCTCTGTTAGTTAAAACGCTTGATTGTAAGTACAGGTGATCCTATCATAGATTGTAACTTTGATAAAAAATGAATAAAAATATAAAATATATTCAAGTAGGTATAAGAACAATTGACATGAAGACAATTGATTTTGGGCGATGCGTGAATTGCGTAGAAAAAACAAGTTTTTTAACAAAAGGATTTATGCATAATGTGAGGTAAAATTTTTTTTAAGCATCGTCTACCTGCTGGGGTTTCTCTACGCAATTCACGTACTTATCGCCGTTTTTCGTATTTTCCATACAATTTTGAGTAAAATTTATATCAAAACGGGAAGGGACATTTAGTTCTAATATTTTTGACTTTACTAAATCAACTCCTCGACAATATTATTGTAGTATTGTTTGGCTCGAGTATTTTTTACATTTTGTTAGACTTTTTCATTTCAATACTTTTATTTAAAGAATGTTTGAAGGAATACAGAGATTTGAGTTACATTTTTGATAACCAACTACAATTTGTTGCTTTTCTACAATTGATGATACACGAAAAATAATCCGAAATCAAAAACCACATCCCAATTTTCGGCAGATGACATTTCTATTGTGTAAATAATAACAAGAAAACATAAAGATGAGAAATTTAAACATTCTACATCTTCCAATACAGTCATAATACCACTGATGCATCGAGAATTAAATATTAATAACAAATCATCTTTATCTTGCCCTATTTTCGCTTATTTTTCAAAATGAAAGCAAACAGACTTTTATGTATGGTAAATAAAAAAATGCCTTCTGATGAAGGAGGTAGACTTTGATGCAAAACCAGAATTGCATTTTTAATAAAAACTTTTCCTTAAAATTCACTAATTAACTTTTGCAACAATTATCTATCATGTTGCTAAACAAACATATTGTGCTAAAATTTTTGAAAACAACAAATTTATATTTGAACAGTATAAACAAACGATAAATTTTATTTCAGTTAACAATAATAAAAGTCTCTGTCTGTACCTAATTCTTTTCTCAATAACTTATTGATTCTTTTAGAAAAAAAACCGCAAAAATATTTAGTATACCAAATGTTGTATCTTTAAATCTATCTTATACAAATATTAATATAAAATTATATATGTTTTGATGTTGATCAAACAGTGCGGCAGTACAAAAAATGGATAGTAGATAATTTCCATACATGTTTTTTTTTGATGCGCGATAAAAAATCAATCATCTGTTTTGAATAGATGACGATAGTTCTAATTAATTAAATCCTCGTTTATGTTTGATGTGAATTAGTCACATTTGATAAATTCGCTCAATTTCACTATTATTGACTCACCACTCTTCATAACCTGTATAGCAAGAATAATGCTATTTATTCTTCTTTAAT
>JARJDW010013748.1:0-15654 GCA_030264715.1 Adinopsis sp. GC000173
CTTTTAAATGGACAGTTTTTGAGATATAGAGGTTAGAAATTACAAACTGCACAAAAGACTAGCGTTTTTGGACTTTACTGAAAAGTTGTGAGATTCTAATATGTTACAGTTTGTGACCGCCCGATCGAAAATCCTCCATGGTACATAACATTTCAATGGACAGTTTTTAAGATATTTGTGCAGTTGGTGACTTCGAAGCTCTATATCTTAAACACTGTCCATTTTAATGTTATGTACCATGGAGGACTTTTGATCGGGCGGTCACAAACTGTAACACATTAGATTCTCACAACTTTTCAGTGAGGACCAAAAACGCTACTGCTTTGTGCTGTGCAGTTGGTGACTTCTAACCTCTATATCTCAAAAACTGTCCATTTAAAAGTTTTTTGACCGGGAGAACTTTTGATAAAGAGGTCTCAAAATATAACATATTAGAATCTCACAACTTTTCATTGCAGTCCAAAAACGCTAGTCTTTTGTGCAGTTGGTGATTGCTAACCTCTATATCTCAAAAACTGTCCATTTAAAAGTTTTTTGACCGCGGGAAAATTTGTTCAGGAGGTCATAAACTATAACATATCAAAATATCAGAAAATTTCAGTGAGGTCCAAAATCACAGTGTTTTGTGCGGGGTCCTTTGATTGCTAAAACATAAGATTGCAGCAAAATAAATACTTTAAACTATTTTTATTTGTTCTAGCCAGGCAAACTTACATTCTTAACCATAAATAATGCAACTAGTTAAAACTGTTAAAAGTTTATTTATGTTTGTTAAAAAATTTACAATACCACCTGAAAATAACGATAACTGCAAGAATATTTCAATTACAATTCAAATTACTTTAAAATTCGACTGTTAAAACATAAGATTGTTAAATATTATGTATATGTATTCTAACCATGCAAACATTGGCATACATTGTATACAATAATCAATGCAACTTCTTAACAGTGTCAAATGTTCGTTAAAAGTTTGTTGAACATTTCGCCCACCAATCATTGTCAAACTGGAATAATTGTTGTTGAATTTCTATTGTTTGTTCAAATTATAAATATTCTAAACTAATTTTATTCATTCTTATCAAGCAAACTTAGAATCAACGATAATCCCAGCAACTTGTGTTAGTGTTAATTTGTTAAAAACTCTACAATTTCAGCCATAATTTCTACTTAAAACTAGAACAATTTTCTTTGATTTTTTTCGCTTTCTAAAGAATAATTGTGAACACAAAGCTTTTGAACTACTTTTTTATTTTAAGCATTCACGCTTACATTCTTTACAAAAGGTAATTTTTTTAAATTATCACTATTTTATTGCAAGTTTTCATAAAACAAGTCTAGAGTTATAACGTCAATCGATAAGCAAGAAAGAATTTCCATGAATTTCCATAGTTTACTTAAAAATTCAAGTATGTGCAAATTTTTGAATGTTTTTGTTTATTTTATGCATACAAATTTACATAAAACATGCAAACTTAACTAAAATCAATGCAAGTTTTTAAAAGTGTCAAGATTTTATTTGAGTACCTAGAAGTTTATTTCAAATTAAAAATTACTACTACATTTTTAGGTAGATAATTATTGTGCTCATTATTATTAAGGAAAATTTTTATTTCGCTTTGTTTGCAGGAATTCTTGTATGATTTTCAACATCAGTTTTTTTAACTTGTGTTGTTATTCTCCGCAAACTAGATAACTCGCACAAGGATAAGATGTGTATACTGTATAATACAGTGTAGTAACCCGTGATACGAGTAATTATTTCCATGAGCGAGCTCGTATTTCAAAGGAGATTCATTGTTAATTAATATTGCAGTGATGTTATCGCAAAACACGGAAACTTTTTGAATTACAGCGTGTATCTAGTAATTCTCCTCGGTTCTCAAACACAATATTGGTCCGAGTCAAAAACTTGTATTGCATATAGAGCCGCTGGTATCCAAAGATTTTACTGTATTTTGATTGTATATTATTTTCTTGCACTGCCGGCATCTTATTATTGTATGTTACAAGTTTATAAAAAAGATTTTGCAATTTTAGCAATTTAGTTGGAAACAAAAAAAGTTTTTACATTTAATTTGAGTCGAAAAATTGCCGAATAAATTTGATTAATTGCTGTCAATCAAGAAGAATTATTTACAATTCGTTGCATATCCGCAGATTATATTTTGTTGTTTATTAAATTGAAATGAAATTTGAATTTGGGGACGGCACATCTATAATAACGTGGAATGAATTGAACGCAAATTGTTTACATGCGAAATTTCCACTGTTATGATTATGAGGTCGTCCGATGATGATTTGCGATTGCGTTGTCGCCGCCACACACAATCATGAAAATGTGCCACACATACACACTCACACATAATGTATACGCTGCACGTGCGCACTGCAACCACCCTTCGTTCAGTGTAGGTCGCGACGCCGCCACATACACACATCATACCCACTACACGCCGATTGTATTCACACATTGGCATTAACACCGGCCGAGGTGACAATTGGTGGTGGGTGGCCGGATCGACAGCGCAACATCAATTTGATGATGATTTGTGGCGGCGCCGGTGCGATCCATTTCAAAATCATTCGATTATCGGTCGCGAGTGCTGCGCCCCATTAATATCGATTGGGGGCACGGCGCGATCGTGCGAAATACGTCGCATTCTAACGTTAAATAATTGAGGCGCGCCGAGCGAAATAAAAAAAATCGATAGACGGCGAACGTCGTAGCGCGTACAAAAAAAACATCATCATCATCATCACATGTACATTGGGTTGCGTTTATCGATGCGTCACGTTTGAATTTGGCGGCGTGCGAGCCGCATGCCGGGCGCGTTGCAACCTTACGCTATGAGAGGGCGCCGCGCGTCGCGAATGCGACAACACGCGTAACACAGCTGTGGTAGTAGTAAGTAGAGTTTGAGTAGTTGTGTCGTCGTAGGTAGTTGGTAGGTGTTGAAATATGAAATATCGTGCAATGCGTTTGCGAGCCGATAACAGTTAGCAGCGGTGTCACACAGACACACAACAAAACAACTGGTGGTGGTCAAAGTTTTTATTATTGGTTGTGTTGGCGGTGGCGGTGCGTGATCTGTGCGTGTGGGAACATGCCACCGATCTTGCGTACGGTCGATCAGCAGCAGAAAATGTGTTCGTTGTGTCCGCGCTCAAGTCGCAAGCCGCCGCCGAACAAGAAATTGGTGCGCTTCGATTCGTTTGTCGATACATTTTCGATAAGCGATAACAATTCGTCGTCGACATACAAACAAAATAAGGTTGGTTGTTGTTTTATGTCTATGTACTCGTATTATGTATATGTTGCCGTTTTTTTTATTATCATTATCGTCCGATAAAAATAGTTTTTCACGCATATAATTGCGCCACGATGGTTTTTATCGCGCACGGTTGGTTGCCTACAATGATTGAACGTTCTACTTTCCATTTTGGCGAAAATTTTAATTATTTACCGATTGTCGCGTGCCTACGTCGTAGATAATATTTAATTTCTACTCGCACAAAATAACCTCATCGAAAATGAAGCAACTGTTGCTATAAATAGTTGATGTTGTTGAGTTGGTTGTCTATACTGATTACAAAATCGATTGGCGACGTGTAATTATCGTTGGATGTCTAATAAATAGCTGAAATTGCTTTTCGCCGACAGATTGTCTAACATTTATCAAAAGATTGAAGCAATTTTGAAGCATTCCAATGAGAAATGGATGGAAATCTTCTAGATTAGCTAATTCATTTAACTATCATGATATATTTTTCCTTTTCAATATTAAAATGTCGGTCATTAATTTATTAAACATACAGACATGTTTATCAACCAGCATCATTTATATATGTGTGTATTAAAAGTTGTTATTTGCTTTCGGTTGCTTAGCAATTGCAAAATCGATTGCTTATTGTTATTAGTGGCATAAAAAATTCAAAAAATAGAGGAGGAGTACCTTTTTTCAAATGTAACATTCATAATGATGAAAGAGTAATCGAACCGTTTATCCGGCTTATTGTTTTATGTACATATTCAATAAATTTGTTTACGGTTTGTTTGTTTGTTTAATTGAAAAATTTGCTCACTAAAAGTTTCATTAAACTCAATTTATATTAAAGTATCCAAAAACATAGTATAAACTTTGTAAACGATCGTTTATTTTATATTTTTAATATGTAAATTACTGTAAATCAAATCTGACTCTTGCTGGTCTCAGCCAAGTAGGTATATATCATATCTCTAGGTATAGAAATATACCGGCAAGTTTTAATGTAAGCAAAGTTGGATTTGTGGAAGTTGACTGTAAAATATATAAGAGTCTGTAGCGACTGCTACTTGATTTCGAAGTTGCTAAAATATTGTTTCACTAATAGTAATAGATAATCTTTATTTATTATAGCAACGTTTTGAGTGTTAAAACAACCTGTGTGTTTACTTTACACCAACCATCAGGTTTAAATAAAACACGTAGCACATTGATTACTTGATTTTTGTGAATAATTGAATTATGTACTTTAATTCTATCACCATTGCAATGATGACTACAGATAAATAATTAAAGATACAAGAAGTTTAGAAATTGTTTTTGAATCAATTTATAAGAATGACAAAGCTTATAGGTGTCGTGATGAAAGGCTAGAATATACTGCCAATAGATAGCATTAGATTTTTAAGCAACTAATAATTACACATAGTTACTAATCCAGCCAACACAACACGCTCATTAGTCCGGCCAGATTTTACGAAAGCAGTAGCATCAAATTTCTTTAAATTTACATATTTCTAAAATGTTGAGCACACAGGCCAACAGTCAAAAAGAGAACATTATTTGACTTTTTGTGAATAGTTGGATTATGTACTTTGATTTCATCACCATTGTAGTGGGAATTAGAGATAAACAATTAGATAATACAAGATGCTGAAAAAATGTTTTTTAATCAAGTTATAAGAATGACAAAGCTGATAGTTGTCGCAGTAGAATAGGTAGAAAATACAGCTAATAGATAATATTAGTTTTTAAGCAACTAATGATTACTGATCCAAACACTCAATAGTCCGGCCAGATTTAACGTAAGCAGTAGCCTCAAATATCTAGTTCTGCTTTGCTATCCTCTGTTCATTCGGTCATCCAATGCCATACATACCGTGAATAGATTTCGATGATCTGCTTACATACGCCTTCTCTCTCTCTCTAATACCACAGCAATACTCGAAAGCCCTGTAAGATTTTATGCATGTCAAATCCGATTTGCAAAGGTCTACTCTAAGTAAAAATCTCTACCGATAATTAATATTGCGAATAATATGACGTCGCAATATAAGAATATAATTAAATTACAGTGGAGTTGCTTAGTAATACAAATTTATCGAGCATTGATTTCTACAGTTTGCTTACAGATTCGCTAGTCCAAATAATCATAATAGTTGGATCTTTTTTTGTGAAATCAATATCGGTTTTTTGAGGCTCTACTGTATGGAAAAATATGAAGATACAAAAGTGTTAAATATCACAATGAAAATTAAAAATTTACTTATAATAATTGGCTTGCTAAAAATGTCGCAAGTAGATTATTTCATGACGTTCATTAACAATCAATCAATAGTTTGCAAAATTTTATTTGCGAGTCAATGTTCTCTTTAAAAATTTATTGTAATAATTAATAATTTAAAATGGCATGACATTTGACAAGTTTTTAGCATGGACAAAACATTGTTTTCACTAATCCCCGAAATATGTTTTTTCATACATAAAAAGTATAAAAGAATCATTTTCTATATGAATATTGAATTTAGTTTTGTAGTTGTATATAAAACAAAATAAAATTTGTATTTATTACTAATTCCATACATTTTTAATAGTTAGTATTGTCTGATACACACGAATCTACATTATTAAAAAAATCAGTTTGGACAATTAATTATTAACAATAGTATGACATTGTAAAATTATTTTGGTTTGAAAATAAATATTGATTTTTCACTTCGATTAGTGTTCAACGGTAGAAAAATGAATCGTGGCTTGTCATCTAAAAATAGTTTATTTATTGAATAATTAAGCAAGAATGTTGCTCGCTCGTCAATTTGGTTGCCTATATTATATAATGATTGAAAAATCGATGGCACGTTGCTGGTAAACGAACGTCGCGTAATTGGTTGCCTAACAAACAATTAAATCACTTAAAAGTGTATTTTTGCTCTCCTCTTTTCCTATCTATATTATTCAAAGAGGGCTGATTAATTGTGCGTTGTTTTTAAAAGTTGATTAATTATGAGTGCATCTAGTTTTTAATGAGTCTCTCCCCAATGCTGCTTTATTATTATTACGTTCCATTTTTTTCCGTACCATCTTCTTGTTCTAAGCTTGTAAAACGTGAGGGCGTAGTGCGTTAATTATCCTCATCAGCGTGGAATGAAACGTCGATTGTTGGTTGGTTGGGCGGCTCGCGGCGTACATTCAATTTTTTGTTCTTTTTTTTCGCTACTTGTGCACATATTTTGCAACTTTTTTTTAATTAAATGATAATATATATTGGTTTCGTTTTGATAAAAACACGCTGGTTTTTCTATCTTTCTCGCATTGATTCGGGAAAACGTTTTGTTCCATTTTTAATTTTTTAGCGTAAAATTTGAGAATTTATCAATATAGTTACAGTAATATACAGGGTGTCACATCAAAAAGGAAGCTGAATCTCATTTATAAGGATTGTTAGAGAACATGATGATTCTTGAAAGGTTTTTTTGAAGAGCTTCAAAATATTCATAATATAATTAATATTAAGTTGTAGGTAAAAATAATAGACAAATTTGATTTGGGTTGTGTGTCCCTTCGCTTAATGAAAAGGCTCTATTTTCTTTTCAAAGCGACACCCTGTATAATTAAAGTGGAAAGCATATGTTCAATGGAAATTGTACTTACCGGCGGAAATTATTTAAACAATTATTAAAATGACGATCAAAAATAAATACTTTTTGATATATACCATAAATGTCAACAGTGCGCAAAATGAGACCACTTGGAAATATTCGAAATTGATTTTTTTAAAACTGTTTTTAAGCATTTTTTGGCAAAATTTGTAGACATTTTGTATTAAATAGATAAAGTGGAAGGCATCTTGTATAATACGAAGATTCTAAAAACAATTCTGATTATTTTAAATTTAATGATTTTTTATTTAAAGTATTTTCCCTTTTTTATTATGCCAATTGTTAACAGAAAATGTAATAAAAAAATCAGTAAATGTGCAAGAAATTTGTACTCGCTCCTTGGCTTTTTTATATACACTATGTAGTTCGACGCAATTTATTTTTAAAAATGCGGATATTTTAAATACAAAGCGTGCTTCTATAAATTACCTAAAGCTTTTTTATTTTGGTTATGCCAATTGTTAATAGCGAATCTAATAAAAAAAATCAGTGAATGTGCGAGAGATTTTTACTCTCTCCCTGGTCCTGGCTTTTCTGTTATCTGTACAGTTCGACGCAATTTAATTATGTTGGAAAAATCGCAGTTCGCTTTTCGAGGCGAATTTAATTTGCATCATGAAAGTGGATTTTGCCTAATGCGTTGTTATGTTATGTGTGTTGCATATTTACAACGCCACTGGGATTAATATCGCACACATACGCATACATTTTTCGTATTTCGTTTTATGTATAGATGTGTGTATGTGTGTGTGTGCGTTTATTTTTTTCTTCTTTCTTCCTATTTTTTGGCCGGGCTGCATTTCTCGTCGCCGCCACCGCCGCCACTACCGCCGCTTTTCTACTCCGCATCGAATCCATATTCGCTGCTCGTTGGAATTTCCTTTCTTTATATGCGCGCACTTTCTTTCTTATTTATATATATGTGTATGCAAAAGGTGGATGTGAAGATGTATGTGTATGTGTGTGTGTGTAGCGAAATGTGAGTTATATAACAGTCGGCGATTTATACGTCGATGAAATTCAGCATGGAGGAACGCACGCACAAAAATTTTATAATGATGCCGCTCCGAATTTGCTACCTTTATTGCACGCACTCACACATACACACTCACACACACTTAACCATTGCCGATTTATTTATTTATTACGGAGACGTTTTATGGATTTGCATCAATCACAAGGAGAAAAAAAATCTTTTTATGCATATTTGGAAAGCGTTTTATGGCGCTGGCAATAAAAAGCAACGATAAATTACCAAAAATGTTTGCTTAAATTTTCTCGCAAATTGAGTGAAATGCAATTTGCTATGTTTTCTTCACGTTGACATCATGGAATTTCTTGAATTAACTGCGGATTTTTTGCATATAAAATTAATAAATACTTAGAAGTTTTTGATCGAACAAACGAAAAACATAGGTTGCAAAGTTCTTAAATAAAAAGTTTTAATCTCTCTTAGGAAAATGTGCATTTTTTATTACTTTAAACATAAAATTTTCAATATTTATCAATGGTCATAAAATGTATAGCTCTAATATTTGTTTAATTCACAAAATTTGCTTTGCATCAGCGGTTTTTCAAATATAAAATTAATAAATATATGTTTTTGATCGAAAACGCAATGAACATTAACAAGTAATATGCTTCGAAATCCTATGCAATCAAAACGCCGATAAAGTAAAACAAACTTTTTAGTAAAATGTGCAATTTTTATTATTTTAATTTCAGAATTTTCAGTATTTATCAATGACAATAAAATATCCAGCTATATTGGTTAAAATGCAAAATTTACCTCGTACCAGTGGCTTTTTAAATATAAAATTAATAAATATATGTTTTTGATCGAAATCGCAATTAACAAGTAATATGCACCGAAATCCTATGCAATCGAAATGCCGATAAAGTAAAACAAACAAAAAACACAGATTACAAAGTTCTTATATTAAAATTTTTAATTCTTTTTAGTAAAATATACAATTTTTATTATTTTAAAGACAGAATTTTCAAATTTTTTATAATCGCAATGAAATGTTTAACTAATATTTGGGTAAAATGCAAAGTTTGCATCGTATCAACGATTTTTTCGCATATAACATTAATAATTATATGTTTTTGATCCAAGACGCAATTAACATTAACAAGTAATATGCGCCGAAATTCTATGCAACCGAAACGCCGATAAAGTAAAACAAACGAGGTACGAAATTGAATTTCCGCACGAATGATTAATATCAACAAGACAATTCACTCTTTTCGCTATCGGCACGCGCATATCCTCCGTCTGATATTTTTACTCCATTTCATATATATATTTTCCTCCTTTCCATTAGCCATCGGCCAAACAAGCTGAAAAAATCCTGCCGCCGCCGCTAGTTGCTGCGCCTAGGTACGCATGCGTTTCACCCGCCATCTAGGCAACCAAACGAGCGCGGCGGCGGCGGCGGCGGTGCGTGCGTGTGTATACTGTGTAGCGCCGTCGTGCAACAGCCCGCGCTCAGTCAGTGCACGTTTGGAGCGTGACGCGACGCGACTCACATATCGACGCCGGAGCATAGAAGCGCTCGTGCGCTTTTTTTTCACCAAAATTGTTTTCTTTTAGTTTCTTTAATGACTTTGTGTTGCGCGTGGTGGGTATGTGCCATGTAGTGTTAACGCCACCGCGAGGATGGGCTTTCATGGTCAGAAGAAGCTTAAAAAATTGAAACGGTTTCGTTTCTTTGGTAGAGCCAAGGTTTATTTGATGGTGCGCTGGCCGATGTTGGTACGATGCAAATTTTACATTTCAAATAAATATATTCTGTGTTTAAAATAATAAAAATTGCACATTTTACTAAAAAGGATTAAAACTTTTTTTTAAAAACTTTGCAATACTTTTTTAATATTGTAACTTTATAACTACATATAATTATAATTTCTAAACTATTTTTTTATTCAAAAAAAAAAACTGAACCAAATCAAGTCTAGGATTCAAAATTTATTATGTCTCTGGGTTTACTTAGAAATAAAAACCTCAATTTTTAGTGATATTACACAACTCTTTAAAAAAATTAATAGCTCAAACTAATTTTTTAATGACTAAATCGTTTGACAAACATCATTTGTTGTAGGAACACTGGAAGTACCTTGAAATTAATAAAAAAAAGTCATTTTAAGCCCTGAAATATTACAAACTTTAGTCTGGAAATGATTTTCTTAATAACACAAACGCTCAAGTAAAAGTATTAAATAAATAGAGAAATTAGAAAAACATAATGCTCTAAATGAGCAAATAAATTCTTTTTACCTCTCAAATATTACAAATTTTAGTCTGGAAATGATTTTACTAATAACACAATCGCTTAAGTGAAAGTATAATATTATAAAAGTCGAAATTAGAAAAACACACTTTATGTAGTAAATATTTCTGATATTTGTTTACAAATAACCTTTATTATTATTTTGAGAAAATAAAAAATTATTTAAAACATGTTTCAAACCCTAAATTACATTTCAATAACATAACAATTTAAGATTTTTCTGCATGAAATTTCGAAAAACGATTATGCGTAGAAGAAAAATACATTTAAATCTAAGGAGGAAATCTTTTATTTCATTAAAATTAAAGAATAAAATTTATGAAAATCAATAAGCGTTCAAACAAATTTTCACTACATTACTTCTGATTTAATTAGTTTTTATGTAAGATTTTTAATAACTTGATTAAAGTACCAATAAAGTCGCTAAAACTAATGTATTGAAAGGTGTGATTGCATTTGAAATAATACACATTTCGAGAAAAAAAATGAGCAGAAGGAAATCTTTAAGTTTTTTAGTTCCTTGGCGACATGTTTAGAAAATTCTTTATTAAACATTGAATTTCTTTAAAAACTAACTAACTAGGAATAAAATTTAAAGAAGAATAATTAAGCTAGTTGAAAAAAACAACTTTTGGAAGTATACATGAATTTAATGCTAAAAAATCCTTATTTATTAGTAAATTTATACAGATTTTCAATATAAACTGAAATTTTATTAATTTTTAACAGACTTTTTTACTGTATTTATAACTAGAAATAAAATTTAAAGAAGAATAAATAAGCTAGTTGAAAAAACAACCTTTGGAGGCGTGCATGCATTTTATGCTAAAAAAATCCACACATTCGGTAAGTTTTCGTTGGCGAACGACAATCGCATGGCAGCAAAAACGTCCCATAATGTTCTTTTAATAAAACAACCGGCAGCAAAAAAAACTTTTGATTTCGCACTAAAACTATCCGAAACGTGAATGCCGCGGCGCGTTCGCCCGCTCGCCCGGCCGCCCGCCGCCGCCGCCACTTTAATAAAAAGTTACGATGTAGACAAGTTTATGCACTCGTTTCGTGCAGCAAAGATTGCCTATATAATAAAGACGCGTATAAAAATAAATTTTCCAACATCTCCTCGTTTTTAAAAAGGAGAAGAAGGTAAAAAACGGTGTATGTATACGTACGTAACGTACCCCCGGTGCGCTTACAAAAAATTTATCTGCGCTACGTTCCTAGCGGTAATAGCTCAACGCTTGTAACATTCTCGAAGCCTAAAAGCCTCCATTAATTATTTAAACGCATGTGTCTAAAATGTGTACGAGTACACAAAACGTTTCAAGTTTGCTGTTTCACCGCCGCCTTCTTCCGCATGTCGTCCCCTCGTCGGCAGTAAATAAATAATGTATTTTTATATATGCAACCAAAATTACATTAATTTGAAAAGCGCGCCTGTGTGTGTTTTTTTGTGTAGTAAAAAATCATGTGCCATATTTATTTAGGATCGTTGTAAACGTAATGTAATATAATAAATAGAGAGTGTATTTTGTGGAGAGCGAGCGAATAAAGAAAAAACCAAAATGAGAATAAATATATATCCAAAACGTGAGCGGGAAATGTTATGAAATTGATGGTGACGTTCGTGGAATTGATGCGACGCGCTTATTAATTAACGTAAAAGTGTGTACGATGTATGTATTCATTTACTACAACGGTTTAATTCGATTAATTTCAACAAGTCGCTTCGAGTATTTACAATTAAACGGTGACGGCAATTCACTCAATCGATGAACCGAAAAACAAAAATTGTTAGGCAATAGTTACATCAATTATATACTGAAACCATATTTTAATTATACACACATCAACAGTAGCTGGCTTCAATTTAATCATTTATGCATCATTAACTACAATTTGCAAACTTGCTATGAAATTAGCGATTTTTAAGTTGAGGATATTAAAGGTGGTGCAACAACAACGACGTAAATGAAAACACGATTTAAAAATGACATTTTTCAAATTTTTTCATTACTTATAATTGCGTAAGCATCTACTACTGAAACTATATCGTTCAAAAGAGAGGTTTTTTTGTACAAAAACACTTCAAATGAAGCTTATTCATTAAACAAATATATACTAATTGTAAAGTGTTTATAACCATACTGATGAAGAGCATATCGCTAGAGGCAACTGAATTAACCAGACCAAGCAAGGAATTATAACCTATCCAATGCTATAGTGTACTGTAATGATTACAATGAAATTCCAATTTTTGACATGTAAAACAATATATAAAGATTATTTTACTCTCTTACTTTCGAAGCTAAGTGAATTCAAAGAAATTTCTTTTATTTTTGTAGTAGTAGATTGACAATTACTGCTTAGATCTGACTACTTATTACACCAAGTTCTAGAAAACATTCAAATTTAAGGAAATTTTTAACTGTAAACTGTGTAGACAACCACTTTACAACTGATAAGGATATAATTTGAAATATGCAAAAGATATACTGTTATATATGCTTTGGATTAGGCCCAAGGTAAGAAAAAATTTAGTTAGAACAATGTTGAGAACCTATATACCTGTAATACAACCAAATACTCTCTACATTGAAGCACAAGAATGAAGCATTTTTAAGCCTATACAGAAACAATAAATTTTTGTGTGAATACTGCAATATTTTTAAGCAGTTTTAATTGAACTAGCAAATATTGGAAAGAAGTATTTCCATATCGTTTTTATATCGTATTTAAAGGTCTAGTAAAAAGTAATCTATCATTTTTGCATGTTATTGAAGAGGGTATTTAGTATAGTTAAAATGATCCGATTTAAATCACATATGTACCGTTTTGTTCGGTATTTACTACCATTCAAGAGGTCTATCTATTATGTCTATCTCATCAAAACCTTAGACCCTATTGGCAAACAATTGCGACCGTCGATTTTTACAAGCTTCTCTTAAGACAAATTTTTTACCATCAAAATTATTTGCAAAACTATAAGATGAATACGTAACAAGCAGCCATTCAAACTTCCCAGAACTTTTGGCAAGACACTTTTGATGCGACTGGCCGTTTCTAGGCGCTTACCTTTATCAGACTGTCCAGTTATTGACAATCCAGGCCGGAATTTAAAGTTTGGTCGAAGTATAGTTGATTTCCTATCAATCCCATAAAACACAGCTAAATCTTGCCAAACGCCAATCCTGACATTGTCACCATTTGAGCAGGCTCATAGCGATTCAGAAATGAGTTGATTTTGTTCCGATTCAACAGCTATTTGCAGATAGATATTCAATCCATAAGGTTTTTTGCGTTAATTTGTGTGACAACCATATATTGAGCTTTTTTTTCGCATCCACTCTTTTTAAATAGATCCACACGGTTTTGTGTGTAATATTTAGTTCTTAGGCAATCGAAACATTAGTTACACGATGGTTGGACTCACGATTTCCATTATTTTAATAAAATTTGGACATTTTGTCTTCCAGAGCATTGCAAAGCTGTGACATCAAAAATACTGGAATAGAATGGACCAAAGCGAAATAGCATATGATTGCTTGTTAGAGTATCCCAACCATAAATACAGTTTAAATTTACAGCCGTTTGCCTTGCGTTTTCGCCTTTATTCAAGAAATACTGCAAAATATGACATATTTCCTCTTTGCTTGTCCTCATCTTTGACATGCGCTCAATAAGAAAGTTGTCTTAACATTTTTTCTAGCACGAAATATAATCTTTCTAAGGCCACCAAGCTCACATTGATAACATTTTTGAAAAACGAGATACAGACGGCTAAACGCATCTATTCGAAAAATAATAGATTACTTTTTACTAGACCTTATANTGGATTACTTTTTACTAGATTTGCCCATAAGCTAAATAAGCTATAGTTTAAGGAGCACACATTTAAAAGAACCTCTAGTAAGCACCATGAGCACCAATAAGCACCTGTGTAACCATAAATTTGGAACACCCTATATAGTATATCTATCTTGAATTACTGCGGTGAATAGATTAAAAATCTATCTATACACCTTCAATATGTTTTTTGAGTTGCGTCGCTAAAATTTAACCATTCTCTCATGCATTCATTCATTCATTTAAAATTTTCATTGANTATAGTATATCTATCTTGAATTACTGCGGTGAATAGATTAAAAATCTATCTATACACCTTCAATATGTTTTTTGAGTTGCGTCGCTAAAATTTAACCATTCTCTCATGCATTCATTGATTCATTTAAAATTTTCATTGAATGTAAAAACGCGTAAATACATAAAAAAACAACTTTTTATCTGAACAATACGAAACGTTATCAGTTTGCAGCAAAAATAGTTACGTTTATCATTAAAACGCAGTTCGATATAAATAAAACAACAACTCATTTTGTAATTGATACACAATTGGAACGAGTTTTCTTAGTGGGTTTCTAACCTTAAAAGTGAGTGCGGCCACAACCAACGCGTATACACACGTACTTGCACGCCAACCGATCGATCGATCGAATAAAACGCGCAATTTAATTGAATTAATATAGAAAAATGAACGGCAATACAACGACCGCTGCTGCTGCCGGCTCGTTATCATCGCATTCAGTGCATTTCGTTGATAACCGTGTAAGTATAATTCACATTATCACTAATTTATGAACTTTTATAAACGCATGGACGCGTGGCATTTTTTTGTGCTAGTGCACTAACTATATTTTGTAGTAGTTGATAGCAATGCAATTCTATAAATATCGTATACAAACCGCTCGTTGTTTTATTTATTTAGAATTTCAATGATAATTTGGTCACCAATCGATAACATTAGTATTGATTGATAAGTAGTTGTTTACATATATTTTTAACTTCTACAACGTTTGTGCAAATTATTAACAAGTAAACATTATTTTATAGCAAAGCGATGATTGGCGTTTAAGAATGTCTTTGCATTGTGCTATTTTAAGTTTCATCTCGTTCAGTTGCGGATTTAATTTTGATGGCGACTCATGTTTTATTAAATTTAGGGCCACTTATATTGTATGGAATACAGTGTGTTCAATAAGTTCGGTAACCTCTTTTTATTTTTAAAACGATGGTTTAATTAAAAATGCTGAACATGCTGGTCGATATTATTTTTTAAAATGTATCTGATGCTGATATTTACTTTGTAATTGGAGGTGACCATCATGGCAACTTCATTTTTTTAATGCAGCCCCCATTTTTCAATTGAAATTCTTAAAGATCACAACATTTTACGTCTATTTCCTTTTAAAACGCATCTAATGATCATATTCACGTTTCAATAGGAGATACCTATCATAATCTAGCCATAAGCAACTTAATTTTTTTAATTGAAATTCTGAAAGATCACAACATTTTACGCCTAGTCTGTGATTTGTACGCAATTTTGATTTAAGATATCAGAGATGCAGCAGGTGACTAGACGTAAAATATTGTGGT